>CAMZMU010000041.1:85824153-86085435 GCA_947311845.1 Poa pratensis
ATTTTAGCCATACAAAACATATCTAACGATCTAGATCTAACAGAAAAAAATAATTTACAGGTCAAGGGCTTTCTAAAATTATTTTATTTACAAATTTTGAACTTATATATTTAAAACTATTACTAAAATAATATTTTACATGTTTCTGTAAATAACAAGTTAGTGCACGACTAAATTATAAGTTTTTATTATACTACTGTATTCTACACGTTCGTACGAATCCATAGACTACAAAAACATTGAAAACGGACTTACGGTTGATTTGATATGGAATTAACAAGTTTTTAACAATTTTCTAGAAAATTGAAACGATTTAAAAAAAAAAGGAGCGATCTGATTGGTCCGTACCTGCGGGCAGACGCGGGCGGCCGCGGGGCAGACGCGTACGCGGGCGGGCACGGACGTACGCGAGCGCGGGCACTCGCGGACGATCGTGGGCGGACGGCGGTCGCGGGTCGCGGAAACTGGAGAAGATGGCGGCGCAGCGGCTCGGACCTCGACTCGACGGCGCTCCGGTGGTCCCCGGAGACGAAGGAGTCGCCGAAGAGATGCGCCGTATTGAGGAGAGCTCGGTGGCGAAGTAGGAGACGTCTCGGTGCTCTCCAATTCCTCGCGGAGTTGGCTCCCGCGGCGGTGGTGGTCGTCGGTCGATCAAGAACTGCTCGAACGGGGGCAAAATAAAATACAAAACCATGTCACAACAATGCACGAGGAGGAAATAGGAAGTAAGAGAGAAGTAGGAGGGCTCGGGGTTGCCTAGGTTCACACGGAATTGGAGAAACTCGCCGGCGGCCGTGGCGGAGTTTAGAGCTCGAAAGCGAGCATCTGGGGGCTCTCGGGCTGTAATGTTTGGGGCCAAAGAGAGAGGGGGACGTAGGATTATGTAGGAGCAAACGTGGAAGGAAACGGTGGAGTAAATCGTGCGAATTTAAGAGGGCAATCAAATGGCGTTTTGGCGTTGCGGAGCTCCGGCGATGAAATTCTCCAGCCTGGGGGCGTTTTGGAGAGGGCTTTTGGGGGTATAGGACGGAGGGGATCGAGGGGCTTTAGTAGCAACAAACGGAACTTAATTTGGGGCACTAAATCGCCCGCAATCAAGTGGCAAGAAACGGAAACGGGAGCAGTTTCGGCATGATTTCCGTCGGTTCAAAGGTTGAAGACGACCATGATGACGTCAGTGATGACGTCATCAATTTTTCTTTTTTCTTTTCTGAATTTTCTTATTTCTTTTATATCTTTTGTTTTAAGTGTCCAAATCAACTCAAACCAGTTTCTATAAATTTGTAAAAATAATATCTTTCATTTAAACATTCAAACACACTTTTTCAACACATTTCAAAAATACAAATTTAAAATATTGTATAATTTGTTAATTGACACTTTTATGTCATTTTCTAAAATAGGGTTTTATAAATTCTTTGAACTTAAATAAAATCCAGAAAAATAGTATGAGTAATATCATTCAATATGATAAACCCAATAAAATAATTTGGTACAAAACATTTATTTAAATAGAGTTTTGATAAATCATTTAAATACAAATATCCATTTATATCATGGGCTTTATAAATATCAAAATAAAAATACCACAAATGTAAATACTGAGAAATAGCTATTTTAAAATTATTTTTCAAATAACTATTATTGAATCAAAAACCAATTTTTTAAAATAGAACAAGGTTTAACTAATTTAAAACACTTTATAGATATTGTTTTAGGGTTTAGCAAACTCCTGATTCTAAATCATATAGTTTAACCAAAACCATTTTAGGAATAGGCAAACTTTAAGTGACTTTAGCACTTTGCAAACATGGTTTTTAGGATTTAATAAAATTCAAAAGTTAAATAATTAAAATCTAATAATTGGAAAACAACAATTTATGAGATGAAGGTTTCTTTGAAATACCTTGGATAAAAGAATTTAAATTAAACTCAAATTTTGAAAATAAAAATTACTTGGATATTTAAACAATTAAAGTTTTTGAATATGCAAAAATGTCTTCTATTATTTGGTTTCTATGATGATTTGAATGTTTTCTTTTAATAAAAACAAAAGTTTTAAATTTTTAGTGATTTTTAAACATTCCAAAATATTGCGATGTTACTGGATTTCTGCAAGGGGAGTTTCACGCTTCCAATCTCTTTACTTTGTTATTGTCTTGCTTAGTTTATTTTTATTCAGTCTTGTTTGCTTCTTTTATCAAAAACACAAAAAAATAGTTACTTGCATCTAGTTATTTTTTGTTTAGTTTCTGTTATTTCATCATGCTTCTCCCTAAGTATACTTTAAAAGACATATCTGTGGGTAGTGGGTCTATCATTGGAAGAGAAACATTGAGGACTTCTTGGGTCACATTAGTAGGCTTAAAGATTTTGAAGATAGATCCTTGGTAGAACTTGCTCCAAATTATGAAATTGCTACAACTTCTCTAGTTACATGTTGGAAGCTAGGTCTGTCAATCTGAATCCTATAATGCAGCATATGTTCCTTAAACTTCATGATATGGTAGATGGTGAAAAGAAAGATTTTGTTCTAGAAACCTTGCTTAAAGAATTTGGTGATATTGCTAGAGAAGCTAGAAAAGTTTTTATTCGATATAATATGCTTGGCTATTATATTGATGTTGTTAATACACTTGAGAAACTGGAAAAAGAGAGGCTTAAGTACACTAAAGAAACTAATTATGAGGGGAAAAAGAGAGGCTTAAGTACACTAAAGAAACTAATTATGAGGGGGAAGTTAAGATACCAATACCTAATACACTTGATGTTTGTAGGCATGCATGAGGCACTAGAAAAGAATTTTGATTGGATTGTTCCTGAAAATTTATTTATGAGGATAGTGTGCCTAAAAGTAATGAAAGAGGAGTTTCTGAAACTTATATAGATAAGATACAATGCATTGTTGAGAAAACTTCCAACCTTTCTGTTGATGCTTCATCACTTGGAAACACTTGATTCTTACTTTCTGCGCCTAGCTGAAAGGCGTTAAAGAAAAGCGCTTATGGGAGACAACCCATTATTTTATTTCTGCAATTTTTCTTTCTTTTTGAGTCAAGGAGTTGTTTACTTCTGTAACAATTCCTTTGTATCTTTATTTTATCGCATTGTTGTGCCAAGTATTGCCTCTAATAGGAAGATGATGCTAGATTTGGATTTCTGCGCAGGAACAGATTTCTGCTGTTCACCGTTTTAATTCTGTAAAATCACAGAAAAATTATTTAAATCTGCAAATTTTGTGCGTGATCCTCAGATATGTACGCATCTTTCGTTAGTTTAAGTTTTTCGATCTGAGCAACGTAAGTGTCGAAAAAATTCGTCTTTGCGGACTGTTCTGTTTAGACAGATTCTGTCTTTTATTTTTCGCATTCTCTCTTTTACTAGTGTTGAGTGGAATTCTTTTTTAGGGGAAGAGCTTCACATAACATCAGTGGCAGTAGCTAATGTTAAAAGTAACGGTCATGTTTGTGTCCTTATAGAACATGTGAGTTTTTGATTGTGCACTAACCCTCTAATGAGAATTACTTTGAGTTTGGTGTGGCGGAAGTTTTCAAGGGTCAAGAGAGAAGGATGATATAATGTGATCAAGAAGAGTGAAGAGCTTAAGCTTGGGGATGCTCCCATGGATCACCCCAGCAAGAAGACTCAAGCGTCTAAGCTTGGGGATGCCCAAGGCATCCCCTTCTTCATCAGCAACTTATCAGGTCATCTCTAGTGAAACTATATTTTAATTCTTTCACATCATATGTGCTTTACTTGGAGCGTCTGTGTGCTTTTATTTTCAGTATTTTATTTTTCTTATGGTCAACTTGATTGGACCCCAGCATTCTTGATTGGGAGAGAGACACGCTCCGCTTTTTCATATGAATACTCACTACTTGTTGAGTATTCTTATCTAGCTATTGCTATGCTTTTAGCTCCTGTTTTGCATGCATCTCTTATTCAGAGCTGTTAGTTCTTTTAAAAAAGTACTCTCTTGCTTCACTTATAATTGTTTGGAGAGTTTATGTTGAAATAAATTGATTGGTGTTTGGTTGGAACAGAAAATGTTGCATGTGGTAGATGGTATAATGGAAAAAGCTTACATATTCTTGTAGATCACTGTATTGGATAATTTGATACTTGTCAATTGTTTTGAGTTATCAAGTAGTTCATGTTTAAGCTTTTGTATCATGTAGTTAAAACCTATTAATGAAGAACTACCGTAAAGCTCGTTGAAATTTGGTTTGCATGATTGGTATCTCTAAGGTCTAGATATTTTCTAGTAAAAGGGTTTGGTTAACAAGGAAGACAGTGTAGAGTCTTATAATGCTTGCAATATGTTTTCATATAAGTCTTGCTGTGTCGGTTGATATCCTGTGTTTGCTTCAAATAACCTTGCTAGCCTAAACTCTGTACTGAGAGGGAATGCTTCTCGTGCATCCAAAACCTTGAGCCAAAATCCATGCCATCTGTGTCCACCATAACTACCTATATGTGGTATTTCCTTGCCATTCCAAGTAAATTTTTCATGTGCTACCTTTAAACTATTCAAACTTTATTACTCCTATTTTGTGTCAATGTTTACCAAGCTCATGAGGACGGGGTGGATGTCTTTATGTCAACTGTCAAACAGACTTTACCACCGGACTAGCGGCATATACATCCGCTTATCCATTAATTTTGCAAAAAGAGCTGGCAAATGGGGTGCCCAGTCCCAATTAATTACAACTTTAACCGCTTAATTCTCTTCACATTTTTGCCCTGATTTATCAGTCAAGCAATGACAAACAGTGAAATATCTGCATGTGTAAACAAAAGAGAAAGAGGGATGATCTGCCTTGCTGGTAGAAATAACGTCCTTCATGGGAGCCGCTCTTAAAAGTCTGGTTGGCAGGGGTCATATTGTACTTTCCATTTTCTGATTCGTTGACAATTAACAAACACCTCTCAAAACTTATTTTTACTCTCTATATGATTTCAAAAACTTAAAAAGCTCTAGCACATGATTTAATCCCTGCTTCCCTCTGCGAAGGGCCTTTCTTTTACTTTTATGTTGAGTCAGTTTTCCTACTTCTTTCTATCTTAGAAGCAAACACTAGTGTCAACTTTGGTGCAACAATTTTTATATGCTTGTATATTGCACTTATTATATTGCTTTGTGTTGACAAATATCCATGAGATATATATGTTGAAAGTTGAAAGCAATTGCTGAAGCTTAAATCTTCCTTTGTGTTGGTTAAATACCTTTTACTTAGAATCTATTGCTTTATGAGTTAACTCTTATGCAAAACTCTTTGATGCTTGTCTCGAAAGTACTATTCATGAAAAGTTTTTGCTTATATGATTCAGTTGTTTGCTCATTATCTACTTGCTAGCAAACTATAGACCATTGACCTGGATCACTTCATTCATAACATGTGCTTTACAATACTATTTGATCAAGATTATGATTGTAGCATGTCACCTCAGAAATTATTTTGTTTTTATCGTTTTACCTACTCGAGGACGAGTAGAACTAAGCTTGGGGATGCTTGATACGTCTCAAACGTATCTATAATTTCTGATGTTCCATGTTGATATTATACCAATTGTTACATGTTTTATATACACTTCATAGCATTTTTATGCATTTTCTGGGACTAACCTATTAACAAGATGCCACAGTGCCAGTTCCTGTTTTCTGCTGTTTTTGTATTCCAGAAAAGCTAGTCTGGAAATATTCTCGGAATTGGACGAAACTTGGACAAACCTCCTATTTTTCCAACACGAACACGGAGTCCAGAGAGAGACGGAGGGGAGCCACGTGGCACCCACACCATGGGGCCGCGCCCCTGCCGCGCCGTGGGGTGGTGTGGGGCCCACGTGGCTCTGCAGCCGCCGCCCTTTCGCCTATTTATTCTTCCCGACGCGAAAACCCTAAATACCCGAGCCATTATCCACGAAAAGTTCCAGAGACGCCGCCGCCGTCAACCCTAGCTCGGGAGGGTTCAGAAGCTCTTCCCGGCACCCTGCCGGAGAGGGGAATCATCACCGGAGGGCTCTACATCACCATGCCTGCCTCCGGAGTGATGCGTGAGTAGTTCATCCTTGGACTACGGGTCCATGGCAGTAGCTAGATGGTTGTCTCTCCACTTTATGCTATCATGTTTAGATCTTGTGAGCTGCCTATCATGATCAAGATCATCTTATTGTAATGCTACATGTTGTGTTTGCTGGGATCCGATGAATATTGAATACTATGTCAAGTTGATTATCAATCTATCTTATATGTTATTTATGATCTTGCATGCTTTCCGTTACTAGTAGATGCTTTGGCCAAGTAGATGCTTGTAACTCCAAGAGTGAGTATTTATGCTAGATAGTGGGTTCATGCCTCCGGTAATCTGGGAGAGTGACAAACTTCTAAGATTGTGGATGTGCTGTTGCCACTAGGGATAAAATAACCGATGCTTAGCTTAAGGGTGCGCCGTTAGGTCTAATGCATTTGTTTACATTACGCACATTACTTAATGCAATTATCCGTTGCTTGCAACTTAATACCAACGGGGAACTCGGATGACAACCTGGCGGTGGATTATTAGTCATAGACGCTGTTGGATAACGGTCTATGTATTTTGTCGTAATGCCCACATGAATATCATAGTAATCATCATGTCATATATATGCATTGTCATGCGCTCAATATTTTGTCAATTGCCCAGCTGTAATTTGTTCACCCAGCATGTTAGTTATCTTTTATGGAGAGACACCACTAGTGAACTGTGGACCCCGGTCCATTCTTTTACACTGATAATACAACCAACTGCAAACATTGTTCCTTTTCATTCTCTGCAATTTACTACTGTTTTCCACACCATACGTTTAATCCTTTGTTTTCAGCAAGCCGGTGAGATTGACAACCTCACTGTTTCGTTGGGGCAAAGTAGTTTGATTGTGTTGTGTGCAGGTTCCACGTCAGCGCGCCACTGACAACCTTCAGAAGTGATTTCTTGCTCCTACTGGTTCGATTAAACCTTGGTTTCATACTGAGGGAAACTGCTGCTACACTGCTTCATACCTTCCTCTTGGGGTCTCCCAGCGAACGTGTGATCCACGCAATCAGGCTCACAATATTTTACCTTTGTAGTGATAGCCTCATGAGCTAACTTTATCTTCGCATGGGATGCTAGAAGATTCTCATTAGAGTTAGAGAGATTTTCATGACTTTCTTTCAATTTTCCATACTTGCTAGTTAGCAACTCAAGTTGAGCCCTTAGCTCAACATTCTCCTTCAAAATAGATGCTTCACGAGAAGTGGAGTTAGTAGCACAAGCATTAACATTAGAAATGGAAGAATACAACTTGACAAGCTCATCATTCTTAGATAGTTGAGTTTGGAGTTGACCATGAGACTTGAGAAGGATAGAGTGTTCCCTTTCTAAAGCCTTGTGAGAACAGATTCACGAGAAGGGACATGAAAAAACTACACGAAGAGAGGGCCGTCGACAACTAAACTAATTAAACACCCAAAAATCACACAATAGCACAATCACAACAACAAACAATAAAAAGAACAGATTGCACACAGCAACAGTACAACCGAGCAAGAATAGAGAGGAAGAAGAAAAGGGGGGAAATGAGAGCTGCAGTAACCATCCGATCCAGAAAACACCCTATATATCCTGTTACCTGTACACTGTATTTAGGTCGGTAACCACTCGCAACCAATGGCGAGCCGCCAGCATCACGCGAAATTGGGCCTTCTGACTACCAGTACAGTGCAACGTACCCGCCGACGAATGGACAGAGGATATACGCACTTTACTGTACAAAATACGCATCGGCCACGCACGCAAGAGAAACATCGGCGACGCAACGTCCCGAGCAACCGACATGTGGGCCAAGGAGAGGGAGGGACTCGTGGTTAGAGAGGGAGAGGGGAGAGGAACATGTAGCACGATCACTCTCCCGGACGGGCATGCAATGCAGCTCTAAAACCTAGAACGGTAAATGAACAAAATCAACCAATGGCAGGAACCCGGTCGGAATATTCTTTGGCACTCTTACCCGTCTGCCACACCGATTAAACACGAACCGTGAGGCTGATGGGTGGGCCCTCGGGCTACAGCGGTGATCCACGTAGGACGTCAGCGAGAGTGGGTGCACAAAGCTTGGTACGGTTAGCGACTTTGCAAATCCCTATTCATTCCGACTCCGGGAGCCGGCAGCGATCGGACGGAGCGGAGGCACGGAGCGGGGAGGATCGGACGGCCAGAAAGCCCAAATCGCTGAGGAGCCTCCAAGGGGTCTCACCGTTTATGTCTTTAGATTCAAGGGAATCCATTGGAGGAGAAAAACCCATATTTATAATACTCTTTATATAATTTGGACCCATGGCCCTAAAAAGATTAAACATGCGAATTTTCCAAACATCATAATTTGTGCCATCGAATATAAAAGTGGGATTGTGCACTAATTCTCTAAACGACATCTTTAATCTCTAGGCGGTAAAGCCCAAAAAGAGAGACCAGTCTCTGATACCAATTGAAAGGACAAGGATGTCGCCTAGAGGGAGGGTGAATAGGCGATTAAAACTTTTCTGGTTTAGACTTGATAAATGCGGAATAAAACTAGGCGTTTTAATTTAACAAGCATACAACCTAAATATAGTAGGCTCACCTATGTGCACCAACAACTTATGCTAAGCAAGACAAGCAACAAGGTGATAGCAAGATAAAGGACTTCAAACACGAAGGTTATCACATGTAAAATGCATAAGTAAAGAGCTCGGGTATAGAAATAACCGAGGCACGCAGAGATGATGATGTATTCCCGAGTTCCTCCTTTTTAGGGGAGTATGTCTCGTTGGAGGGGTGTGAGTTTCAAACTCAAACGCAACAAATGGCCTCACCCTATTCACCGATGAACCTTGCCAAAAAGCTCGGTTCACCTTTCACTATCGGAATCCTTCAAGGTAGAATCCGGAGCCTTTACAACAATCTTGAGGCACAACCCACAAAAGGATTGGGAGCTCCCAAGTCACCAACAACCGTCTGGGCCCAACGACCAAAGAGTAACAAGCTCACAAACTTTCACTTCCACGAATCTTCGTGGAGAGCACAAACCGATGCACAAAAGCAAAGGCAAGAACACAAGAAATGTTTAAGTCCTTCACTCTCAAATCCCACCAAAAGCAACTAATTCTTGTGGGGAGAGAAGAGAGGAAGATCAAAGAAGAACTCAACAAATAGAACTCCAAGATCTAGATCCAAAGGGTTCCACTCACTTAGAGGAGATATGGATTGGTGGAAATGTAGATCTAGATCTCCTCTCACTTTTCCCTCAAAGATATGCAAGAATCATGGGAGGGATTGAGAGGAAGGCAATATTTTCCAAGGTCAACAATGGAGGAGAGAGAGGGGAAAAACGTGCTCAGCAAAAGTTCTCTCTTTGGAGAAGAAGGGGGCCTTTTTATAGGTCCCCAGAAAATAGAGCCGTTGCAGGGGAAGTTCCGGTCGAGTGCAATACCAAATTCTCCAAAAGACTTAGCCAAAATTTTGAGGCCTGGGAGGTCAGGGCGGAACTTCTGGTCAGGGCACCGGAACTTCCGCCCCTTCCGGACCTTCAAAAAAATGGCTAAGTCCCTTAATTTTTCGGTACTGGACTTGGCGGAACTTTGCCCAGAACTTCCGGGGGCCGGAATTTCCGGTCTAAAGTCCGAAATTTCCGCCCCTCTAAAAACAGCGAAAACACCAACACGAAAACGACAAGAACTTTTTCATCCGGACTCCGATTTCGATGATCTTGGCCTCGTTGGAATCGCCACGAAGATCTTTACAAGATCATGCAGAGAAACATCATAGTACATCATGTGAGGAGGAGAACATAAGGAGAGAGTTTGACCTCTCTAGGAAAGACACACCGGTAAAACCTTCAACATAAAAAATGCAACAAGATATGCATATGAAATCCATTTTTGATGAACTAGAGCTTGGTATGGAGATGAACACAAGCTCTAAATTATCACATGGATAAAAGCCAAATAAGAATAAATAAAGATGATATGCCAAGTATGCAAAGGTTTGAGCTCTCCATAAAGATGCGATCAAGTTACTCACTTGAGAGCCCCTCTTGATAGTATGGTGTCTATCCTATAACCCGGTCTCCCACTAACACCATGAGACCGGTAAAATAGAAATCCTATCAAGATCATACCTTTGCCTTGCGCATTCCACTTGAGATAGATGATGACGATCTTGATCTCTTCAAGTGGACCACCTTTCTTGATTGCGTTTTGCTTGGTGAAGACTCACATATCGCTCTCCCATACATCAATATGGGAGAACCTTTACTAGGCACATCTTTACTTGACCATTATCTCCAAATGGGTGGCAAGCTTCAATCATAGGATTTCTTCGAGATGCTTCTCTTGAATTTGCACTTCATCTTCTTCTCTTAAAATATATGGTGACTTGGAGATAAACATGAATATTCACTCAATCTTCTTTACATGCCCTACTTGTAGTAAGCTCAACTCTAGATGACCATTTGTGTGGATCACACCTTGAATATTACTTTGGTCATCACTTTATCTTCTAGAGTCCAACACATGAACTCCAATCTTTTCCCATGGAAAAAGTCTATAAAAAAATCTCAATGCAAATATTAGTCCATAGAGATTGTCATTAATTATCAAAACCACACATGAGGGCAAATGCACTTTCATCTAGCACTATATTTGTAACACCTTAATTTGTTAATTGGAAGATCATGCTTCTGGTTGCTTTATCTGAAGTTTTTGTTCATGGTTCTGGTAATTAGTTAATTATTCTGCATCATAAATCTACCAAGGGCCAGAAATCGAGCCATTTAGATCCAGCTTCTTCAGGAAAGGGTCTATGAGATATTTCCATGTAAGATCTAATGTTCCAGTTTCTTAATTGGAATATGGTGTCTGCGCAATATACATACCATACAAAGCAGACGAGGCCTTCGGCAACTTCCATGTCTCTGCACAGCTCATGATTCTCCACGCAGATGGATATATTCTGCATCATCATCATGTTTCGGGTTCTTCAAATTGCCTGAGTTTTGTTTGCAATCTCGAAGAAAAATTAAGGAAATACTTCCTGTGTTTCGTAATGTAAGGCGTATAGTTTTTTAGGAAAATTCCAAAATATAGGGTATATTGCGTTTTATGGACAATTTTACGCATCCAAAAATGAGTTTCAATCTATAATGGAGAGATTTAAAGGATTGTTTTCAATTTGTGATTTTTAGGGACTCCTCTCTTCAATTTTTTTCCAGCAGAAAATGATTCTACCGTACGCGAAATTCCCACGCCTTAATATTCGTGCAAAAAACAATACGCCTTACATTCTGGAACAAAGGGAGTATGGTTTAAGTGAAAATTGGATACATGATGTGGATAGAGGCACGACCAAGTTTTGTTGTTTCAATGTTGTACTCGCAGTTAAATCAAAGCTTTAGTTATTTCCTCTACTTCATCTACAATTTCAGGAAAAAAAGGTGTATGATGTACGGTTAACACTGCATCTGTTATGTTAGGTTTATCGAAGCTGCAAATATTACAAGTAATCCGGCCTGTTAGTTAGGTTGGCCAAAGCTGCAAGTGTATAAAATAGTAAGTCTATTCTTTTCAGCAATCATTACAAGAACACACGTTAGGAAAATGTATGTGCAGGTCGATTAAAGAGCCAAAATTTGTAGTTCATGGGGAGATCATTTTTGAGACTGCGGCTCCCAAAGTTTAAGAAAATATGAAGTGCATTCTGCATACGTTAAATGTTCCTGCAAAAGTAGGATACAATGGACATGGCAGCCATTTAATTAGTTTAGTGTATTGCCAATTCTTTATCTTAAACAAGAAAGTCATTTGTAGCTGATCTAGGTATTTGCAAATATTGTCCCTTTGATTATTAGCAGTGTCATTATTAATAGATATGCAACTTCATGACCTCATCATATGATATATTTCAGGACCAGATTCTACTAGATTTAACAGAGTCTTCGCTGGTTCTTATCGTGGTCGTGCTGGTACGTCCTCCTTCCCACAAACCACCGCTCCTGAACATGGATTTTCACTGCAATTTTGACTTATTAGTAAGTATGCAGAGTGTTAATCAACCCAAAAGTATGAAGAAATTCTTTAAACCATTAGTGACTTCTTTATTCATGTATATTTTAGTTGGTAATCTTCTTTTGGTGGCTCTAACTTGAAATGAGCTAATGTGACATGAACTGAATGCTTATGCTAGCTCTAATCAGGTAGTTGTGAAGTCTTTGCTGGAGGCAGGGTGGAGCGAGAAATGAAGCCAACCATCGTTCACATTCCCAAGTAGGCGTTTCGATTTGGTAAATGACGTCCGGGTTTCTAATTGCTGATGAGAGGTGGTTGGTTGAAGGGAGGGCAGGGAGAGAGATGTGACTGGACAAAGGTCTGACAGGTTGTTTATCGCAATGATATCGAGTATCCCACACAACCTGCACATGGAGTATTTTTTGCAGGATAGGAATAGAAAAAGAGAGGGGGTGCACATGATGGTCGAGGGGGAGGGATCAAATGAAATATGTTCTGATTTATAACATATATGATGTTCTTGATGCATTGGACAGGATAGAATAACTTTTGATATATAAAAGAAGATATATGATGGTTCATATTAGAGCTTTCGAAATGAGATGCTATGATCAATTCTATCTTCTAACACTTACGGTACAGTATTAGTTTACTCCTGAGGCATGTATGTTGTTTGAAGAGGCTCAAGTGCACATATTTTTATTGTCTCCATCTTTAGGACCAATTTGTATACGAGGGAAATCGTCAATGAACATTGTATACTATTGTAACTACTTGATTTAAATGTGATTCAACGCACATGTGACTTTACTCTCAAAATTGAAATGTCTTCTTCTGATATTTTGTGTAGAGGAAGATATGTGACAATGCAGCGGGGCAGGGTAGGAAGACAACACATTCACTTCATGCAGAAATGAGGAGATAGCTAAATAGATTTCTAAAATAAGACATCAAACAATATATTTATACATCCGTAGCAACGCGCGGGCATTCCGCAACACTTAAAGCGGACCGGAGGTAGTGGTTTAAATCTATGGAGTCTATGAACTGTAATGAAATATCTTCTATACTACTTAAAAGAGCAAACTTATGTTGTGCTGCGTTGATACATTAAATCTGAACCGTTCGTATGATTAACGATCTAGATTAAATCCCGAAACGGTACGTGCCCTTTTCTTATCAACCCGCCGCCCCACGGCCGCACTCACCACCTACTCCTCCCTCTGGCCGCTCCTCGCTCCCCTTGGCTCGCCGGCGCCACCACTCCTACTCTTCCACCTCCACCGCACTGGATGACCCTCCTCCGACACCGACATGGATACGCCCTGTGGCAGCGACCTGCCGAGCCTGCAACCCACGTGCCAGCTATCGCTCCTCCAGAAACTGCCGCCGGCGAAATCCCCCTCTTGTCTCCTATCTCTAGCCTAGCCGCAGAAACCAAAGAAGAAAACAGTACGATGGTGGATACTTGCCGGAGCTCTGCCGCCAAGCGTCCGGCCTTGACATCCCCAGGAACCCATCCCGCTCCGCCTCAGCCTCTCCCCCGAAGCGCCCCAAGGTGAATCCCCTATCCCTGTGCTAATCGGATAGAATCTGGTGCCCGATCTATCTGATTTGAGCCGCCGCCTCCTGCCACGCTCTCCCCCACGGCGTGGGCTCAAGATGCGCCGCCTCCCGGTCCTGTCTCCCGCACGGCGCGGCCGTCCGGCCAGGCGGCCAAGTGGAATTGCTGGCCGGAGGATGCAACTGCAGGTAAGCGCCCCACCATGTCGTCGCCGTTCACTCAAGGTCGCCTCCTTCTAAATCCTCTATTCGCGTGTCCCCTCTCAACTTCCATCCCGTCCTAAATTTCCAGGGTGCAATCAATCTAAAAAAATGCCCGATCCCTTTCCTCTCCAGCCTTTTTTTCCTCTGCCCGGCTGACGCAGTGGACGAGGAGGTCCGTTCAATCTTCTTACTAGCTTTCATGTTCCGACCACACTGCAATCCATGATGAATTTCTGATCAATCCATTCCTCCATATATAGTTTTCCTGTTGCTACTTTTGGTTTTCAGCTAGCCACTAATTATTGATCTGATCAATCCGTTCCTGCAGTTTGCGTATTCCTTCTTTTGGTTTGACGTCCAGGTCTCACTACATAGGTGATCGAATGTATACTCTGTTTGGGATAATAAATCTACGGCGGAACTGCAATCTAGAGGGTTAAAGCAAATAATACTTCATTATTTTCTGATCTTTCCCAGTTCTACATGAATATTTTGATACAAAATCCTGAATGTTCTGTATTTTGCTTGTAGAATTAATGGTCTATCGGAGACATCCAATCCGTCGACCACATCCCGATCATGTGCAAGGACGCCGTGGCATTATTCTTCATGTCCAATCTCACCTGTGAGTGCACGCTCAACAGGTTAATATCCAGATCAGCTCCACCGCATTTTAGGCTTAGAGATGAACTATTCTGAGTTCGTTGTACTTTTTTGTAACTATAGTCTCTCATACTAAAGCTGGATCATAATGCCTGTGCATATGTAAATTTTGGTCATAAGATTTTTGCCGGTCAGTCTACAAGAATCTTTTTTATCAATACTGACACTGGCTTGATCAATGGGGGATGTTCAGTTTTTCACGTGCGAAATTCTCATCTGTCGTCAGCGTCTTAATTTTCTTTAAAAAATTGGTTAACTGAACATGTGACGACTCTAAGGTAGAGCACGTGAATATTTTCACGGTTCTTAGAGACGACCATGGAGCATCAATTTTCTTAAGATTTTTTCATGAGTTTGGTCATATCTCGAATTAGCTTTGTCAATGCAATCAAGTTCATGCGTATACTTGACCTAGGATCAGGCAAGTAATAGCAACTTGAGTTAGTTCCAGGAAGGTGAGGGACATATAACCGAACTAAAATATATAACCATGGATGACCAGGACAAGAGTAGTGTTACCTGTATTTTATTAAAAAAATAGACAATTTACAAGTTCACATAATATGAAAATCAACAATTATCTCCTTGCGGGTTATGTAAACATCGTTGAGTACAATAAAAAAGATGGGACGCCATGTATTTACATAAGGGGATGATTCAAATGGTTTATAGCAGTTTTTTTCTACTGATCACATTAAGCCATGTGAGGTAGTAGTTGCTTGTGAATACAAATTTGATGTGGTCACTTTTTATTGGCTAGCAAATCTATTTTGCCTATGTAAATCTGGTCCGTAGAACATAAATTGGCAACATGCGGGCCCCTATTTATTATATATGTACATGCTGATTGTATTTACGTGGTTACTATAGCCTAAAAATATAGCTATGAATTCAAGTTGTACAAGTGAGGTAGGTAATATTTGTAGGGTTTACACGATTACTATTTCTGTTGACATCTGAAACAAGCTAGGAGTGCCGCTACTCATTTTTTTCATAATATTTATTTTATTATTAAGCATCTATTTGTGGATGCTCATGTAGTGATAGCTGCTAATTTTAGACAAAAAATCAGAGAATAAGAACATGTGGTTGTGCCACACAGTTTGAAAATAGACAACGGAGACAGGATGAGGGAATTGAAATGATGAATAATAATTTTGATTAGGTATTATTATTGCTTCATTTAATATTTTCTTCGCAGAAAAATAGGAAATTAGAAAATTGAAAGAGTCAATCAAGCTTCATGAGTTAAAAAGTTTTAAAATAAAACAAATGGGCTGTAAAAGAGTTTGACCTTTTACTCATCCAAATTTTGACGAAGCGAGTATGCATTAAGATCACACGTCCATTGCACGCCACCTAATTTGTTTGTAATCCGGCTTCAGTTCGTTCAGTTGGGAAGGAAAAAGGCTCTGATTATGTTTGATCTTGAACAAGTATCTAGCTCATGCATTCCATTCAGGGATTACGGTCCATGTGTCTGATTGTCCAATTTAGAAGGTAAAAGTCTGTAGTGCTCAGTTCCAATTGCTTTGGATGCATACTTGTGTTAAGCTATCGGCTTGACTGAATTAAGACAGTTCCCTACTTGGGAAATTGAATCAGATGAATTAAGATGGCAGCAATACTTCTGATGTTTGCTATAAATGGAAATGTCACATTCCCCCCTTTTTTATGTCTGAAATGTGGTATCTGATTTGTATTGTTTATGAAAAATAAACAATACTCTCTCTGTTTCTTGATATAAGGTGTTTAAGGAGTAAATTTTATCTTTTTCCCTGGCAATATGGTGACTTGGTGAGATTGTGTCATCTTGAATTTCACTTAACTGGTGCTTTTATCTTATGTGGTATCCTGCTCCTTTCTTTATTATCCGGAGTTGTCAGAGTATCCTCGAAGTCGTGCGTTGCACGTGCACATTCACTAGTAACTTGAAGAAAGGAAAACTGTAATACTTTCAGGTCTTAACTTCGTTCGAAAAGATTATGAAACGGAAACGGAAGGGGTTGAAGCAATTGATCCGGAAAAAGGTCAGTAACGCATCCGCCACGCCGCGCGCGACGACCCACCGGATTTGATTCCCCTCCCTCCGTCTCAGCATGGTCCTCATGACACGTGTCACTGCCTCGCCACGTCGTACCCCACGTGGGACCCACCCCCGTCTTCCCGTCTCCACGCGACGCAGCACACCAAACACAAACCCGGTTCCTCCTCTTCAGTTTCTTTTATTTCTCCTCCGTTCCTAGCTAGCTTGGTTTCTCTCTCTAGCTCCTCCACCCCTATCTTCCTTTCTCTCTCTAGCTCCACTCTGCAGCTCGCTATATGTAGATTAACTCGTGGGCTGCATGGGCGCTGCTGCTCTGCTGGTTCGGATCGCCTCCCTCCTCTTACTCTTCCTCCTGCTCCTGCACCTGCTCGTGATCGTGACCGATCGATGGTGATGGCTAGCGCCGGCGTAAACAACATGCCGGCCGGTCCCGGCGCCGGCGCTGATGGGGCAGACCATGCCTCCGAATGCCGCCTGCGCAGGCGCCGACGCCTCGCCCCGCTCCGCCCCGTCGCCAGTACCTCCGCCGGCTCCGACGAGAGCGCCGCCGCCGCGGCCGCCGACACGCCGCACTCATCGGACTCGTCTGAGGAGGACTCGGATGGCTCTGCCGCCGCCATCAACCTCGCATCTTCGGCGGCAGGGCTGCCTGCTGTTGCTGGGGCGGCCGCGGTTTGGCCGGTGGCGTTCGGCTCCGTGGCGCTGGCGGGGAGGCTGCGGGAGATGGAGGACACCGTGTCGCTGCACCCGAGCTTCTGCGTCTGGGCCGACGGCTCCCCCATGCACTTCTTCGCCGTCTTCGACGGCCACGGCGGCGCCCACGTACGTCACCTCACCTCGTGTTCAGTATTCTATGAAGGAAAATACGTCATTTTGTACTGCCATGCATACAACAATATCCTCTGGCCGGTTCATCCGCAGTTTCATATAGTATTTGCAGGAGCAGAGTAAATAAAACTTGCGGTAGCACCATTGGATGGAATGATTGATTTGATAAAGAAAAAGTAGTACCACACCACATTCCAATCGCTGTTCTCTGATCTTCCACCTGGCCACATTCCAGCACCTTCCATCCCAACTCCAGCTCGACACGTTTCCACCATTCCTTTTAAACTACAGTAATTCATTTCCTGTCTACGTAGGTAGCGGCGCTGTGCCGGGAGCAGATGCACGGCATCCTCGCGACGGAGCTCGCCGCCGCGGCGGAGCACTACCTTGCGCACCGCGACGAGGACGGGTCGGAGGAGCGCGCGTGGCGGGCGGCGCTGTCGCGGAGCTTCGCGCGCGTGGACGCGCTGGCGCCGGAGGCGTGCGCTTGCGGGCGGGCGGCCGCGGCGGCGTGCGCGTGCCCGCTGTCGTCGGGGCAGAGGGGCGCCATCGTGGGGTCGACGGCCGTGCTGGCGCTCCTGGTGCGCGACCGCGTCGTCCTCGCCAACTGCGGCGACTCCCGGGCCGTGCTCTGCCGGGGCGCCCGCGCCGTCCCGCTCTCCCAAGACCAGAAGGTACACACTACATGCTCACTCTTGGCACGTCCGTACGTCATAGTTACTGTATAATTCCACCGAGGGAGTTTGACGCCGACGAGAGTCTGCTATGAGTTGACTGTACGTTGACGGCGGGCCACCGAATGAGGTCGCAGCAGGTGTCGGTCGTTGGGAAGCTTGGCTACGTGTGGCCGTGGTTGGTCGCCGGAAAAGGAAGACGTCGCACTCCATGGAGATGGAGTTCATCTTGCTGCTCGCCGACGTGTACCGCGCTCTACTATAGAACAACAACTACTACCGCAAGAGCAAGATACGAGCACGAGAATTAAAGCAGGCCATGCAGTGGCTTTTCCGCTGTAAATAACCCTCAACTCGACGGGCGTCTCGGGTTGACCGGTCGCCGTCGTGCACCCTGTCGCCACGTGGCGGGAGAGATTCCTGGACGACGAGAGTCGCTTTCGCGGGAGGATGTAGGGCGGACGCGTGGTGGTTCCGGCGCGGGCACGTGGGCATCCGGCAGTGGCCGGCGGCGGGGTGTGGGATTCAAAGCACACACACACGCTCCCGGGGCCCGCGACAGAGGTGGGGCCCACCGAGTTGGGGTGGTGTGGTGGGCAGTGGCGCCACCTGTGATCACCTCCAGAGGAGAGAGAGAGAGAGTGACTATAGAATTTGTGTTTAGACTTTGGGGACAGATGCATGGGCATGGCTGGCGCGAGATCTCTTTGCTTCTTTTCCATTATCTTTTCTCACTGACGGGAATGCGGGTCCCAGCTGCTACGAATTTTCTAGTGGCGAAGAGAGGGTGACACTGGTTGGTAGTAGGCTTTGCTGGGGTCAAGTGCGCCAAAATTCGTGCTCTCTCCGTTTTACTGACAAAGATATAAATTTAGTTAAAAGTTAATGTTATCTTTGACCATGTTCTTGGATAATAAAAATATGATATGTACAGTACCAAATCAATATTACTCCGTAATAGATATATAAAAATAAGAGTAAAACGCCCCTGGAGTCTATCAAGTTGCGGAGTTGGAGCGTATTGGTCACCTACTGGGAAAATGCTAAATTTTGGTCACGAAGTTGTGTGTACGAACCCCGTTCGTCACTCCGTCAAAACAGACGTTAAGTCGCTGACGTGGCGGTTTGTTTTTTACAAAATACACCCTATAGTTTTTCTTGTTCCCAACTATTCGTTCTATTAAATTTTTTTGGGTCAGGCATTCTGTCAAACAGGTGATGGCCGGTGAGCTCGGGGGCGGCGCCGGCCAGCTCGGGTGGGCGGGGCGCAGGGCGCGGCCGGCGAGCCCACGACTTTCTTGTCCCTGGCCGCCACCATCCCGAACACGGCCACCCAGAGCGCCGCGTGCACGGCGTCGATGAACGCCAGCCTGTACCTGGACGTGTCCTGGGGCGCGGGCGTGCCGGGTAGGTAGTCGAGGAGGGAGGAGAGCGCGAGGACGGCGAGGAGGGCCCGCGTGAGCAGCGCCGTGGCTGGTGAAGGTCGGCGCTAGGAGCTGGAACGCCAGCACCATGCCTGTGTGGGGAGCAGGTTCGCCTGGTACGCCGCCGGGGAGGGCCCTCCTACTTCCTGCTCCCCTCCTCATCATCCTCCCGCCGGCCGCGGCGCTGTCCGCCGCCGAAGAGCGCCGCCAGGAAGGACCGCCTCCGGTGGACGACACGGAGCGCTTCCCGCGCGAGGGCAAGCTGCTGCCGACTACGGCGCCGGCCCTGTCGTGCTCGGTGGTAATCAACACCGTCTCCATGGACGCGGCCTTGTCCTTGTGATCGGCACCCTGCACGCGCGAGAGCCGACAGTCAGGCAGAAGCTCCTGTGGCCCGGCATGTTCCCGGACGAACCGTGGCGCGCTGCCGCTGAGGCGCTGACGGGCACGGCGGGGCGGCGGCGCCGGCGAGCACTGGTGTTCGAGCAGTGGGCGGCAGTGGAGCACGTTGTACGACTCGTTCGAGCTCAACGCGATTGTGGCACCGCTGAACCGGCTGTTGCTACACGGGGACGGCGCGAGGCGGCCGGCGCCGCGGAGCCCGGCGTGGCGCTCCTACACAGCTGATGACTCCATGTATCGCGTCCTGCGCGCACTGTATGCACGGGCCGGGCTGCGTTTCGTTCAGAGCCTGACGAAGAAGACAGCCATCTCCAGGCCGGTGCTACCGTCCTGGGGCCACCATGTAGAGCGACTCTGAGTCCTGGGAGCCGACGAAGTGCTCGAAGCAGCCGGCCAGCCACGCATGTACGTCACCTCATCGTCCGGCGACGAGCCCGCTGCCGCTGGGAGAACGCTGGCGCCCGTGGACACCGCCCGCAGCGTCTAAATCACCGTCAGGTCGCCGTCCGTCGCCTGGCGCGGCACCGTGCAGCCGTCCCTGCTTGCGTGCTCCCCGGCAGCGTCGCGGCATCCCGGCGGCGTCCCGTCGTTCCGGCGGCGGGGACAACTTTGAAACGGGTGGGAAAGGATGAAGGAGGATCCGGCAGGGGGCGGCGGCGTGCTATACTCCGACGAGCTTATTGCGGTGCCGGGCGTTGCCTGCTGCTACGGCGGTGGAGAGGGGCGGCTGACACCTCCGTCTGAGTAATGACTAACCCGAAAAGACCAAACAAACCAAGGACTAAGTAATAAGAAGAAATAGAAGGTTAAGGTTTTTTTTGTAAAAAACCATTGTCCACATCAGCATTTTAACGGTGGTAGTCACAGAATGACTAACGTGAAACATTTGCACAAGTTAGTGACCAATAGTTAGCATTTTCCCAGTAGGTGACCAATCCGCTCCAACTCAGCAACTTGATAGACTTCAGGGGCGTTTTACTCTAAAAATAATAGTTTTGTAGTGTATTTGCTAAATATTGTAAATGTTCATACTTCATTGTCTATGTTCGGTCAAACTTAGCAAACTTTGATTTTCGACCAAAGCCCTATTTAGGAAACAGAGAGTCCACATGCTTTGCTTTTTCTAACCTTGCTTAATCTGTTACCCTCCTAACCTTCGATCAATTTACTTAGAACATTGGGGTAACACTAGTATGAATGTCATGTATAAAAAAAATGATGTGGTAAGTATTCATGACGAGAGATGCTTGAAATAACATGTTGAGATACTCTATCCATCCCAATGCATGTGGCGTATTTGCATGCACAAATTTTGACCGTTAGTTTAATCACTAATATATGAGAATCATGCCATAAACATATACCATTAAAAACTTTATTTAAATACGAACCCAATGGTATATTTTTTAAACACATACTATAAATTTTGTTGGTTAAACTTTATGCACATAAAACGAAGACCCCACTTAATTGGTGACGGAGAAAGTGACATGATATGTTAGGCTGGCCACAGTGGGAGTAAAAATTATATACCACTCCGTCCTAGTTTATAGGGCATAATCTCAAAAACAATTTGTCCCAAAACTTTCTACCTTCTAGGCATAATTAAATTTAATTCTCTCTCAAGTAGTGGCTAGTTACCTCTCCCCACCGTGCATGCAAGATTTTAGATCCAATCAAGTAGCACCTTGGGCCAAGAGATTAGCAAATTGAGTCTTACAAATTAGGACGGAGGGAGTAGTAACATCACGTATTTCAAGACAAGTTTGCTTATGTGACAGGTAGTTAATGAGGAGAGATGCTCGTGATAACTTAGCTAGTTACTGTAACATCACACAGATCAAGACAAAATGAGTCTATAAGCTAATAACTATAATATTGCATGAGACCACACATATGTTAGTAACATATGCATGTTACTAGTCTAAATTGTTCCCCACTATGATTAGACTTAGAGCATGTGGTTAATAATAAAGGCCGCTGCTGGCTATATGCCATTGCCATGTCACTTATAGTTAGCTTATAACTATCATGTATAATAGTTGACTACATACATGTACTATTTTATCAATACATGGCCTACCTTACACTCTCACATAGTGCCTAGGCACGTGCTGCAGCTGGCTCTTGCATGAGAGCCCGCTTCCCTTCTCTCTCTTAATCTCTCTCCTCCATGTAAACACAAATATATTATTTAAATCTTATAGCCTGCTGACTGTAACTTATTATACTTGCTCTTGCCGTAACATACTGTACATCAAGACAAAATGAATCTACAGCCTACTTCAACTACTTTATATACTCTCCCTTTATGTGATCTTGACCGCACTATTAGGCCTCCTCCAATGCATTGGTTTTTAGCACGTATTTCTAAGTAATCCCTCTGTCTCAAAATATAAGACGCGCTATTTTTATGCTGATCTTTGATGCTCGATTTTGATCACTAATATATATACTAAATAATAAGAATTTAGAATGTATAAATTGTACCGCTGGATTTGTTTGTCAAAATTCTTTCATCTCATATATCATTATACTAATTTTGTGAACGTATTATAAGTATAAATCATGATTAAGTTGTACGTCGTTGACCAACAAAATTTAAGGACGCCTTATATTTTGGGACGGAGGGAATAGTAGTTAGTACAAGAGATAACCATTCCAATGAATCGTCCTTAAGGATTGTATCTAAATTAGGTTATATTCAATAATTCTATGTGATGGGGAAGTTATGTTTTTTTACCTATGCATTGGTTCTTAGCAGGTACAGGTTGTATCTCTACTATATAATACAGATAACCGTGGTGGTCGTACGTCGTTCTTCGTACGTCTTGCTTCCTACTCCCGCACGGCCCAGTCAAAAAAATAACGAAACGGAACGTTCAACGAGACCGATCGCAAGACAAAACCACGTCAGGATTGAGCTAGCTTGTCACCTGTGGCCCATGTAATTGGATCTGGCCCAGACAAATACATGCACTGGCCAATTCCGATGCAGACAAAAGGGTGCTGAAAATCGCTGAAGGAAAGCCCAATCAAGGAATTATAAAGACAATATTATTTTGCTACTACACAGTCCCACATGAAAAAATGATGAAGAGTCCACGATAGTCCGGCTTCTTTTAACTTGCCTCGCAATTACCAATGGCATGCAGCTCTGCACGCTTAATTTGAGATTCCGGTGGTGAGCTCATTTCACATGAGTGTTGTCCTATTTTTTTCCTTTTGAGAAAATTGCGTCTTAGTTTCAATTTAGAAATTGTCTCAATTTTAGATTCTTAGATGATCGACGTATTTAAAAACTCTAAAGACTAATTATCAAGTCACACTTTTTTGCAAAGGTCTATTTTGCAAAAACAAATGGAAGTTTCGTTCGCTACCATCCAAACAACCGCAAGTTACACTGGTGGGCTATGTTCGGCTCAAACCAAGCATGTGCAACATCCCCATGAAACAACACTCTGTCGCACAGGCAAACTCCCATTCACCCCTTTCCTTGTTCCGCCGTGTGGTTTGGAGTTATTATTTTGTTTTAAAAATCGTCTACTATTCCGTTGCAAACTACGGGCACTTAGCTATATATTTCAAATGGTTCAAAAAATTCAAATGGTTGAAAACAAAAATTGAAAGGACACATGATATATTCCACGATACATAGCCTATATTGTTTTATTTTATATCCGTTGCAACGCACGGGCATCTTGCTAGTGTTATTTAAGATACATCGTTGCTCTTTTTCCTCATTATTAAATACACGGTGGCATCACCATTTTACCTAGTATAATACTGTTCTAAGAAACTAGCATTAGGTGAGGTCTTATTTTTCTCCTTGATTAATTAATTCGTGGGATATTAATGATCGGAATGTGTCAGCCGGACAGGCCGGACGAGTGGGCAAGGATCGAGGCAATTGGCGGTCGAGTGATGTTCATCAACGGGGCGCGTGTCAGAGGGATCCTAGCCATGTCCCGTGCACTAGGTATGTATTTACGCACTTCTTTTTGCCACTGTGGTTTTAATTTGCGTGAGATTTTTTTTTGTGTGTCCGTGCCTCCGTGGAGAGTGTTGTCATACGAAGGTATCTGTACAACAGCTGGTAATATATAGTCGCTTAAAGAAAAACAGCTTCCCTTGCAAGTTTGAGTTGAAACTTGATGATCTTTGACTTAGTTAGCTTGCTGAGTGCATGATTGCTTTGTCATTTCCCCATGTCTTTCCAGGCTAAACTGACTAAAGCTCCTTTCTCAAGTCAATTCGTAAGGCACACGGCTTTTTAATTTGTTGTTATGCGGGTATTTTGTTCCCACACCATTGTCCGGTGGTAGATCCAAGCAAAAGTTCTAAAAGGAAATGCTACTATATAATAAGTGTGTTTTAATTTGTTGTGAACATTGCATCTTCTTAAGGAAATAAGAATATAAGTTCCCTTGCATCTTGCAGTCTGTATGCCAGCTACGAACTGCGGGCTGGTAGAGTACTATTGCTATTAATTAAGCAAAACATACTAACTAAGACAGCTCCTTCTAAACTTTGCACGCACTAAAATAACGTCCTGCAAGTTTCGTGTCATCAAGCTTACGAATACGACAATGACATGGCCCTTTAAGCTTTACGATAAAAAATATAGCCAATAAGTTTCGTTAAGCGATGTTGTGGATAAGTACAATCGATGCATGGAGTTAAGTGAAATTAAGGGTTTTCTACACTTCTGTTATGATACTAGTTTATGTTACTATCTCCACAATGGATAGTAACATATGTGTGGTATCATATAAAATTGCATTTATTAGATTGCAGGCTCATCTTGGTATTTGATACACTATCACCTATCTCATCATTAATTGCAATGACACGTCAGTCTTTTGCCAACATGGCATCCATGATACCACCTATGATACCTCCCACTGTGGCTAGTCTAAGGCTGACCATAGTAGGGAGTAATTTAGACTAGTAACATACATATGTTACTAGTCTATATTACTAACTACATAGTGCAAAGTAACATAGAGACAGTACTCCCTCCGTCCCAATTCTCAGGGCTCAATTTGCAAATCTATTGGCTCAAGGTGCTAGCCGTTTAGGGTTAAAATCTAGCATACATTGGTGGGGAGAGGCAACCATCCACTAACCGAGAGAGAATTAAATGAAATGGTGCATAGGTGGTGGGTGGGTTTTGGGACTAGTTGTTTTTAAGATTGTGCCCAGAAAACTGGGACGGAGGGAGTATCATATGTGCACTTTTAGCTTGTAGACTTTCTTACCTTGGGAAGTGTTATATAATGGTAACTAACTATGTTACTCCATTATCTCTCTTCTTGAATTGCATGTCACATCATTTTATAGCCTATATGGCACTTATGTTACTACCTATGTTACTCCCACTATGGGTAGTCTAAAGGTGTAACACTCGGGTATGTGGATAGAGTTATAAAAGTTTTTTTAAAGAAGGAAAAACCCTGCTTCTGCATTGACCGGTACACAAGCGATATGTTTCCCGAAAAGGAAGATAACCTCGAGCTTTTGTATCGATTGATGCATATAACCTTATTAAAAACTAGACAAGTCGTGCAAACATAACCAAACAAACAAGGCCGAGGACTCATGTCTCGAGACACCAGGCTACCCGTAACATTATGGTAAAAGGCATAAACAAAAGGAAAATACACAACTCTTTGGCAAAGCCTTTAAAAGGAATCACTGAACATGTGCTGATGATGACGAGTCCAACTGTAGGTAAATCTCGGAATTTTCATCCCCAAAACCGAGCTTCGAGCGACCACCTTCAACAAGGGCACGACACAAACGCGCGTCGACACTACCATCAAGTGTTTCCACCAAAATGTGCAAACTTGTCGGGCTAGCAACTACTCGCTAACCGGTTGTCACTTGAGGAGAAACTGGAAGTTGATGGTGTCTAATACTGTTACGCCTCCAGCCACTGTCGCACCACCTTCGATCTAGTAGCAACGGACATGACTAGACACCCTGAGGAGACGTCATGCGTAGCACCTGCCGGGATCAGACATGATGAGGATCAGACATGACGTGACGCTTCCTCATGAGATGTCATGCGTAGCCACTGTCGGACAGGCATGACTTGGCACCTCCGGCGAAGATGTCGTGCGTAGTAGTTGTTGAGTCGAATAGAACCCGAACATGAAGTTGAACGGGCGTCCCATACTGCCGTCGTCCTCGAATCTCAACGCTCACATAAGAGGATGTGCCATATATCGCCATCGACCGTGATACACGTAGCTGGAGACGATCGCCAATTGAAGATCCGACCATGATGTTATCCACACGACCACGATGTCCACCACTATAAAATATCCAAGGCCATCGCCCCTCGCGCCAAACTCCTGCGCCACCATCGGCTGACATCGCATCGACTAGGTCATAGCCAGATCCAGTGTCGCTAGACCAACTGTCGGCAGTCACCACTTCCGCGCCGATCATCCTTCGCCCTCTCACCTTCCATTCTGATTAAGCACACTGATGTCGGGAATGTTGCGGCTTTTGTGTTTGATTTCGGCAAGCTCATAGTCCTTCTAAAGACATTATATTTGAAATGTGTCTTAGACACTGTTAGAAGTCTCCCCACCAGTGTCATAGGCTGCTAAACCTCTTAATGGTATGTTTGAGAAACTCGGGAATGTTGTGGCTTTTGTATTGATTTTGGCAAGCTCATATCGTCCACTTGGTCTAAAGGTAATATATTTGAAATGTGTCTCAAACGCTGTTAGAAGTCGCCGCACCAGCGTCATAAGCTGCTAATCCTCTTAATGGTACGCTTGAGAAACTCTCGGACTCCCTAGAGCGGAGCTAAGAGCGAGGTTGGTTAATTGACTGTCTCGTTCACTATAGCCACTCGTGATGGCTTTGATAATCTCCTTTTCATGATGCTTTTCATATGAGGGTCGTTTGAACCTGAATTTCTTCATCTTCTTAACATCATCGATGGAGCTATTTTTGGCTATGCGTGAGAAGACTGTAGGGCAAGAAGGGTTTTGGCTCATGAGAAATAAGTTACAAATTGTGGTTTGTCGGCATCGATAAGGCCCTGGGTTATATGCAAGAACATAAGTGCCTGTGTTCGCAAGTTCGGAATGAGATGTCGATGGACGTGGAGGACTATGACTCTATGAGACGACTATGAGAAGGGAGGGAGACAAATCATGCCAAAGATGAGGGATAAAAGAGGCGAGGTCGTCTATTGGATGGGTATGAATTGGGTGTGTGACTCCCATGACACAAACTGGATTGGAACTAAATGGTCAACTTTATATGTGGTAACTTTCCATTCTACACACACTTATCACACTATACCCATTATTGTCTGTTGGTGCACACCGTCGAAGGGAACCATAACTATATGGAGATAGTTTCCCATAAAGGAATGTCTACTTATCTAGTGAGATCATGGAAATTGAGGGGAAATGACATTGAGACATGTTACTCTACTTATTTTCCTTCGGTCGTTGAGAAACCGGTGAAAAGGTTAGTAATAAACATATGAAGGCAATGCAGAAGTATCCTATCGCCAAAACCTAATCAGGGAAAGGAGGCCAAAAGGACGTCTTCCTTTACTTCGAGTGAAGGATTTTTCAAGGGCATTGGACTTCGTCAGCGCTACTTCATAAGCAGTCTAGTTTTTATATGTTGCATGGGCGGGATGAAAGAAGTAGACGACATGGGTGATCGGTAGTGGAATTTATATCTCGACATGGATGGCCGTTGGTCGATGATGTAGTAGTTGAGATTGGCTATGTAATCTTTTTCCGAACTTTGTGTTGATGGACACGATGTTTATGACTTAAACTTGTGTGGGTGTGTGCATTTGTTCGATGGAGAGGTTGGAAGGTAATACTTTAAGTGGATGTGAGGTCATTGTCAACATCGAATACTACCCATGGGAGGGACAAAGTGACACTTTGGCTATATATGGTTGATTAATGGCGCCCACTTCCATCTTCGTTGACATTTTAGTTGTTGCAAAGTAATCCCAGCATATGGACTAACAGCGTAGGTTAGTTCTGCCGACAAATTTGTGTCAACACATATCTGCCGCATTGCCGATACATAATGTGTTGCCCGGTCAAAAATGTTGACTTTGTTTGTCAGAATTATTTTGATTGATAGTGTCGGCCTATTTCGGGTTTTGTGGACATATGACTGATATCGTTGTGTAGTGCCATCCTACCCGAGCTGAAGTTGGATCCACCGCCGTCTATTACTACACTAAACTCTAATTAATGAGTATGACATAATCACATGTATCGATGGGAAGGAGCTATTTGGCATTTTCTAGGCTCCAATAATCAACATTACCGCCTCCACTGAGATTTATTTTGCTAAATTGGGCAACAAAATCCGTGATGGATTCCGATACCTTGTCGGGTTCGTATGCTATTATGTCCACGTATATCTTGCTAAACCATAAACTCGAATTTGAATTATTCCTCGCGTGTCAAAAATAGTATTCTTAGCCCAGTTATCTTTTCCCTCCCGTGTCATTGAGGATTTGTAATGACAAAGACTACAACAAGTAACAGTGGGATTTGGTTAACCATTTTATCTTCCGGATTTGAAACTAAAAAACATTTTGTGCAAAGGAGACAAAATTGGTTAACCCTTAGGTTAATAGAGTTGGAACGGTTAACCGTTGGTTACTAAGGTTCGAACCACTTTTGACATGATGCAATGATGGTAAATACTCGCAAAGCTCGGTTTGTAGACTTGAACGCTAGGTGCAAAAAATTCTATGACCTTTGCTAAAAAATTAACAACTCACAACTATATTAAAAAATCGTTATCATATGACATATATATGCACAAATCAACAACACAATAGTTCAACAAGTCTAAGATCCACTCATACATGCAACAAGGTTAAACATCAACAATCATACATACAGTTCGTCCGACATCATCATTCATACATGCATTTTGACAATTTTCAAATCTCGAAACGTGGAGAATTGAACAAAATAAACCAACACTCCATAGCTCCATCACCCGGAATGTTCATGATAATAATCCACAACTTGTCAACTACTAAGAAATTGAACTAGTTATGAATTACCCAACATTCCAACTCCAAGTATGTCAAATATAGATGCACAATACAAAACAATTTATCTATTTGGTCAAATAGAGAGGCCTTCGTCACCAAGTATTTCATACACCGATGTCGTGCTAAGGTCAGTTCTACATACAAAAAGAACGACACAACAAAGTGTTAAAATTGTAAACTCGAGGCATTACAAGATTCAAATAAAAAGAGAGTAGTGCTAGGATCAATAAAATATGATTAGAATGCGAGAAATCTCACTTGATGTATGAAACCAAATTTGTAGACAAATGAGAGCTTCAGTTGTGTCGGGGGTCAATTGGCCTCTGAAATCAGACATAACTCTATGACCTGTGCGGAACGCTGACTCTAATGCAACAGTAGAAGTGGGAATAGTTAAAGCATCTCTAGCCATGCTAGCAAGTATAGTATACTCAACTGAATTGGCTTTCCACCAAGTTATTTGTTCGATCTAGTGGAGGCTTTAACCAATAAGCATCAAGCTCAGAGGACCCCGCACTTGTTGAGCTGATCCTAAGACGAAGATGGCGGTCCCAGTCAGACAATTGTTCATTACTCTCCATGCCCATGTCCATATCATCATCTCTTTGTTGTGTATGTGTAGTCAACTTATCATACTCCTCTTGTTTTTTTTCGAAAAGGGGCCTACCCAGCCTCTGCATCAAAATGATGCATATGGCTGCATCATACTCCTCTTGTAGCTCTTTGAATACCTGCTTCACTCTAGCAATCTTAGTTGAAGCATGGTTCCCAAACATCTGAGGATACTGAAATTCGAGATAAGTGAACTTGAACCGTGGAGCTAGGATGACAGGTATAGAAAGTGCAAGCCATGACACTTTCCAATACTTGTTAAGTTTTTTTTTTTTTTGCATGGGAGCAGTCATTGCAGGAAATGGAGAGTCTTCCAGAGATGCCTCCTTGTCCAATGCCTCCTTAGCTTGCCACATTTTCTGAAATTACTGAGGGTACTTTGAACCAGATATGACATTAGTAGCCTTATAGAACACTTTGCAAACCGCTTTTGCCCCTTTCCATTCCTCAGCATAAAGTGCATACACATACTGGGCTAAGAACCCGGTTAGAGTGAGGGCTCAAACCCGCTAAAGCAACACGTGCCCCATTGGCTATGCCATCGGGAATGTCCGTATGGTAAAATGAGTGGTAGGAATGTCCATATGGTGCAATGAGCGGTTGGAGTGAAAAAAATACTCCCCTCCGCTATTGACATGGTCTCCGATATGTTTGTTTGATCGTTACTATTTATAAATACGTTAGTAGAAAATTATGTTATGAGAATATTTTTCATGATCCAACCAACCAAAATATTGTCGTTTTCTAGGAAGTCATGTATATAGAACCGGAGGGGCTACAATTTGAAGTAATAAATGGCTTTATACTTCGTAATTAAGGTCAATGGGTATCTCTTAAGAGAAAATCATTTACATACTAGGTTTAAGCTTTGGTTTCTCCTATGTGTATAAGAAGTCTAATATTTTTTATTCACAACCAAAAAAAAGAGCAGTCTGATAATTTTGGATATTTTTTACTAATCAGTTACTGAATCGTCTGTAGCATTACTGTTTCTGTATGTCCACAATTATCATTTGATGTGGAAGAGATTTCTGGAATGTCATATTAATCATTTAATTCATGACATGATTGGAAAATCATCAAAAAAGAATAATTGTTTTCGCTGTCTGCCAATCCAGATGTTTTAACTTTTCAAAGCCCGAGTAACATTTCTGTAGGGCTGTACAATTATTGAATTAAATCTGCATTTATGTTTGGTGTTCCATCTAAATTCGGTATTTTGCTCATTTCTATCTCTTTGATGTGGTCTTTCTCCCAGAGCTTAGGTACACTGAGGTTAGCTCGATTTAACTGTACACTAATCCGCTTACCATTTCGCCCAAAATAGGAAGTTCTGTACTTGACATTGAAAAAAGTTACAGCAGCCCAGGCTTAGTGAATTATAGGTCATGCGGTACCTGGATGTACCAAAGGGTATAAAATATTTGTAACTTATTAATCATTTTTCACAAAAACGCAAAAAACATTGTGTTTCGATGCATTGATAGAAAAAGAAGGTTTATGTACAAGCCTCGAAACCGGGCCACCCCACATCATACAACTCAACCAGGCAAGCTATCCTAGGAGAGCACCTAGGAGGCTAGGACCCTGCCCCCCCGCTTACCCAAGAACACGCTTCGGTCTTGATCGTGCTTCCATATATTCATCTTTGAATCGTCTTATATTTTACCCCAAGAGTGAAGCAACATGGATTGTCATTGTTTTTTAGCATAACTCTTTACTAGGTGTTAGTTACTCTGTAGAAGCTGGGATACAGATGGGGCAACTCATGATAAATGGTAGCACGTTATGAATTGGTATATCTGATCCAATTCTGTATGGAACTATTTAGTTCTGCGTGCTACTGCCTATTGCACCTCTCTAGTTGGTAGTTACCAATTCTTCCATTTTCACCATTCACATCAATTAAATAGCGGCTGCGTGAGCATAACAAAGCCACTTTTGTTGAAGATATTAGTACCGGTACGGCATTACCCTGCTCATTATGTCTGAAGATACTATTTGTAAGACACTTAATATTTAGCCTATGCTTATGAAGACTTAGTAATGTTCCCAGGTCCTACTTATGTGACAGTTCTAATTGCCGGACAAAACTATTTCATTTGGTCAACAGAGAACGTGAATACTTTAACAATTTTGCCTTTAGCAAGATGTGGCTATGCATTCTTGCATCGTCGTCTACGTCATATTAATGGTTCATATATTCCCTACAAAAATGATAGTTTCATAGATGTGCATAGGACATGGCTGTTTGCTTCTGAAATCTATGCTGATACTTGCTTGGTTTTAATCGATACGTCAGAGCTGTTTATCTGAATAATTTTGGAAGAGAAGGAATTTTTTTTTGCGAATCAGAAAACCCATATATCTGATGCTCTGCTTTCTAACAAACGAGATCACATAAATACCGTTCTTATTTTTTGAGAAGTTCCTTCATACCTACAAGAAGTTGATTTCTCTTCAGAATATATAGTTTTACTCTGACAATTGAATAAGGTTTATTTCTCTTTAGTACTATATATATTATTATTATTCTTGTACTTAATGTATTCGATCTCATATGCCATTTAACTATACTTGCAGGGCACAAGCTCCTGAAGCCTGAAGTGATATGTGAGCCGGAGATCACCATAACCACGAGGTCGGACGACGATGAGTGCCTGATACTCGCGAGCGACGGACTGTGGGACGTGATCTCAAACAAGGTGGCCTGCGATGTCGCGCGGCAATGCCTGGAAGACGGTAGCCCGACAAGAGCTCGCACAGCTGGGAGCGGCGAAGCCGGTCCCAGCAGCAGCGGCGGTGCACCGGTAGGGCAACAGCCAGAGCCTCGGTGCTACCGTGCGGCCGCTCTTCTCGCGAGGCTCGCCCTCGGCAGGGAGAGCTCCGATAACATCAGCGTGGTTGTGATCGATCTGAAAACGAGGGGTTAGGCAGATGATATCAGATCAGCTTAGACTTTACAGACAAAAAGCAGCTTAAACTCTTGAGATTTCCTTTGTTCTTTGGATATTTAGCTCCTGGTTCTTTGGTGGCTGGTTGGTTATATTCGGCAAAAAAAGAGTCCAAAGAAACAAGTTAGTCAGTAGAGTGGATGAAAAATTGCCATAGATAGAGAAAAAAACAGGGAAATGATAGTTTATAAATGGATGCATGATTGTAAATGTACAAAATATGATGCTGACATTTATGTTCAATACAGTTCCCATTTTTCTCATGGTGGTTCAGGTAACAGCTGTTCTTGGCAAAATCTTTAACCCAGATTACAGAAGCACTTAGCTCTTGGTTAGCAAAAGTTGAGACGCAGGTCAGAAAGCAATGCTTTCATTGGGTGTTGGATTGCATTCGGATGTCATCTGAAGATGCTAAGAGGCAGGACGGCTCACAAAGCCATGTCTTACTCCCATCAGATCCAAGTCACGAACTGAACCTCTGAAACTTCTCAGCTGACTCACTGTATGTGGTTCGTCTGAAGTTATTGGAGCTACTGCAAAGTTTTCCAGTAATGGTTTGTGGACCCCGGGCTTAGTGGTCTCTAAATTTTTGATCTTTTCAGAGACTACGCGTACAGGTTTTTCCAGTAATTTTATATCTGTGAACTGCACAAGGAAAGAAGAACGTACGCCGCCCAATCCCAAGAGGGGCGATATGGAGGCCGAGCTACATGTAACTCTTTATTTTGAAAACTTTGAAACTTATATTTTAGAGTTTTAAATCTGTGCAAAATATTGTAATTAGATGATGTTGTATTCTACCGACGTGTAAAATCTCAACTAGAAATATGTTGTATTTTGGCTGTGTAAAATTGAAAAAAATCAGAATTTGAAAGTAGTGAACAGTGCAAAAGTACAACTCTCCAAAATTTGACAGATTTTGTTATTTTTGTGTAAACCCGGAATATGAATTATGTTGAGCTGATTTTTTATACATTGGTATAATACAACATCATCTACATCCGAATTTATTTCAGATTTTTTTGAAACTTTAAATGTGATTTTTGAATTTACAAAAATAAAGAGCTACTGTACGTGTAGCTCGGCCTCAATTTTGACTTTCCGGCCTACCCCACTCTCCCTCAGCCTCCTGCCCTTCGCCTCCTTGTACGCCGCCCACGTTCCGGCGACCCGCCTGGTAGCTGTTGCCGCCACCAGCCCACCATCCCCGCAGTCCTCTTCCACCACCCGCGGCCGCCGACTTCCTCTCCGCCTCGCCGCTCGGTCATGTTATAAACGATAGCAAAGAAAACGATGAAGAAAACGGAAGATCAACCAACGGGGACACGAGATTTAACGTGGAAAACCCTCCAACAATGGAGAAAAAACCACGGATGCCAGCCATCAATACTTCACTATATCGGGTGAGGTTACAAACGTCGGGATTTACAATGTGCGACTTATCCCAACCAGCGGCTTACAAGAGGTAATATATGGTGTCATAAAACTCTAAGTCGACTGCAGTCCAACTCAGAAACGACTCCGGGACGCTGCGCTCTGCTCGTCACAAGTTGGCATTTATCAGTATATACCAATTTGGATCATCACAAAATAACAGGTCTATCTGCGCCCGGATCATCGTCCGCCGCTGAAGAAGAAGCAACTGCGGTCCCTGGGCTCGTCGTCTTCCCAATCCTCTCGAGCGGCAACCGAACCTTCTCTCGGAGTCAAGAATGGAGGGTCTCCTCGACAAGCCCCTGAACCCGAACAAGCTCCTCAAGGAGCAGTGAGTCCAGTGTCCAAATCCTGCCCGCGATTGCCACCACTCTCGCTCCTACTGTTGTTCCCCACTAACTTAGCATTCCCCCCTTCATCACGCAGATTCGTCAGCAACCTGACGGGGTCGTCCCTGCTGGAGATCGCGGCTCTCTCCACTATCGTGCCGGTGACTGATTAGTTCTCTTCCTTAGATTTCCCAGTATATCTGCAAGTATGAACGTGTGCGCAGGATTGTGATTTGATTTGTTTATTTTTCTGGTGCGCAGGCGGTCGTGGTTTTAAGGAAATGGAGCAGCGGAGGTCAGTGGTTAGAGACACTTTTGATATTTTTTTCTTAACCCTTCCTACCTTTTAGTGTAAAGTGTAGAATCCTTTTGTGCTATTTCCACATTTAACTTATTGATCATAAATGTATCCCACGGTGAGATTCAATTATCTAGCCGAAATCCTTTCATGTCCCAGCATCTATATAGAAACATTTTTACCTGACCATTGGAAGCTAGTATATCATAGTTTCAAATTATGCTGGCCAATTTGATGCCAGCTAATGCCATTACACTGTCTTCAGCTTTTCAATGTTTTTTCTGTAATATGATGGAATTTTGAATTTATAAATCATAACACAAGCTTCTTTAGTTTTCATGCATGGAGTAGATCTGACAGTGCTTGCTGCTTCTTTATATTTATATTTTGTAGATAATATTAGGAGGGATTCAGTGAAGAAAAATGATGATGCTCTTCGTAGTCATAATGATTGGGCGTACTACTTTTCATCGCTGGCTATAGACTATCTCACTGTTGTATTGCCAATACTTCTGATTTTCACGGCAAGTACCCTCTTCACTGCATTTTGATGTTCTTACATGATGAAATTGTTAAACAACAGAAGTCAGGAAACGTGCAAAGCACAATCTTCTACCGAACCATTCAGTTGTTCTTTACAAATCTTTGGATGAGCTTTAACAATTTTTGACTCGAAGTAAAGTGAACCAATGATTATTCCTTTGGTTTGTTGCAGGTCTTAGCTGAATGGGCCTATATTTGTGCGGTTTCTCTTGTAATTGTGATATCTACGTGCATCATGTTTAAAAGGTATTCGGTGTTAGTTATTACTCCAATTCACTTGGTGAGTTTCTTTTGGTGACACACAACCCACGCTGACCGGGAGTTATGTAATCTGCACTTTAAGATCCCAATTTCATCTCAAGGCTCGACTTAACCTGCCTTCACTCAGGACGGACATATCTTCTTACCGAGTGTTAGTGGTACGTAAAAGTTTATTGATTATAAAAAATCACTAGAGATGTGGCATATGATTGCGGTACTAATTTTGGCTGCTCTTTGTAGATTCTAGTGACATGCTTGTCCATATTGGCAGTGGACTTCAAAATCTTCCCTAGACGGTATGCCAAGGCTGAAACTTATGGTAGTGGCATTGTAAGTTGTATCTTCCAGAAATTTTCTTGGTTAATTCTTAGTTTTATCATCACCATCACGTATTGCACGCAATCATGGACTGTTGTGCAAAAATTGGGAGCAGCTGGAAATTGTGCATTTAGATGTTATTTGGATTGTTAATTATTTACGGCTTCACTCGATTTCTTAAATGAATCCATAGTCAGCTATTGGACATATGTCATCACTCATCTGTTGCTATCTTTGTTACTTGTCCAGCAGTTTTCAATGCCTTTCCCCTATATGTTTAGGTCCTCAACTACTGCTCATCATTGCTTATTCTTGTTCTTCTGGAATTAAGACAAACCTGTTGATTACATATAGTGCTCCCTTTTTTCACTCACCAATATTTTATTTATTATTTATTAATGTCAAGTTGTCAATCTATGCTTTCCTTGTAATTTGAAATGTGTTTGCCATTTATTTCGTCAAACCATCTGCATTATTTTTGAAAGCTCAGAAATCTGATCTGCCTACGATTAAGATATTGACTCATGGCCTAACAGATGGATCTCGGAGTAGGTTCTTTTGTAGTGGCTAATGCACTGGTATCTAGACAAGCACGAAACATAACCGCGATGTAAGTCCTTAAATGACATCATTTGACTTACCAAAAAACTATTTATGGTTCAGTAAATCGATCTTTGGATTCAACATGAGGCACTGCACATCTAGTTCCTTTGCCATCTAGTATGAAATAGTCGCTTTATCATCGTTTCCAGTTGTTTTGTTTCCATACATGAATACTGAAGCTGAAGGGCAAACCTAGTATGAGAAAGTAGATTCCGTCTTCTGCAAAAGTGAACATTATATTTGTGTGGTCAACATTATTCATAGGGTTAGATACTATCGTCCTGTAGGGGCTTTGTGTCAGAACTAATATTGTCACCACACAAGTTGTATTCGATAGATAATCTGAAGAACTAGTAATTTTTTTTTTTTGACTGTCCACTGGATGTAGGGGCTTGTAGGCAAATAGAAACTCTGGTTAAAGTGAATCAACTTTTATACTTTAGAGTTATCTATTTCCCTAAATGACGTCATTTGCACCGTTAACATTAGTTCGAAGCGTAGCTCAGCTTGTTCCGTCACTGTGGCAGATCGGTAACATAAAAAGTAACGGAAAAGCTGAATTAGGCTTCGCATTAATGGCAAATATGTAAATTTCCCATTTTAGTATGGCATGCTGATTTTTTATTCAAATTGATATAAAGTATTACAGTTCTGCATGCAAAATCTGCTTTAATAGTTCATTGTTAAAGAAAATCAGTAACATTCAAGATAAGACGATTGTCGGGGGTTACCCCGGGTAGGCTAAAGATGAGGTAAAAACATGTAAGGTTAAGGCAGTAAGCTCAGAGGCAACGATTAAGCAAGACGCAGGAGGCGTCATCCGACGTAAGGAGTACGTCCGAGGTATGGCCTCCGAGGTATGAACCTTGGGGCAGTCAGCTAGTTACCACAAGACAAGGTGTTATCTACCGAGGTGTAGGATCCGGAGTATCCCGAGCCAAGATGAAGCGTGGCCCGACGTATAAGTGACCGGCCAGCCGAGGTTAGCAGCAAGTATCGAGGCATGTCAGAGGAGTCACGGGCGCCGCAGAGCTCGTAGCCCGAGGCTTCAGAGGACGGCGAGGTCCGTCCACGGGTTTCCCGGAAGCTCGGGGGCCTAGGAGCTGACTCGGCTATTTCGGGAAAGGTCTACAGGCTAGACCTCGGCAGGCTACTGAAGTATGACCGGAAGAGGAAAGCTAGGCCTGGCTGGCCTGACAGTTCGGCCGTTGAGCTGGCAGGAGGCAGAGGCTTGTCTTCTACCTTTTGGCCATGCCATTGTCAGTTGTAGGCAGGGGTAAAAATGTACTTCGGCCTGTGTATATATGGCATCTCTACCTCCAGGGAGGAGGACGGCGAAACCCTAGCTCATTTCCCCCTTCATAGTTTCATCTTCCATCTAGAGCTCTCACTTGAGCAGCATCATACAGCTCGAGGAGCACCTTGTACCCGAGAACTACACTGATATATTGAGAGAGGAAAGGCAGGAGTAGGGGTTTTACTTCCTCACGAAGGCCCCGAACCTGGGTACATCGTGGTGTCTTTTGGTTCTTGGCTTTCTTGGTTCTTGTTCATGTTCTTGTGGTTTCTTGCATGTTCTTGCTTGTGCACATCTTGAGTGCATAAACCCTCCCCGGATTCCCCCAACGACCGTTCGGCCCCAACTAAGCCATACCCATGGCATCTGCCGTGATCCCACCACGACAGTTGGCGCCCACCGTGGGGCAGATTGAGGCGTTGGGTGGAGTTTCCATCCGGACGGGCTCCTCTGAGTGTGTTCTTTCTGGCCTTGTTGCCAACATCGGCGAGTTTGCCTTTGTGAGTGACAATGCGGGTGCTTCGCCGGCAAGCCTTTCCCCACCAATGGTTTCCTCATGATGCTCGGCAGCTTCCCCACATACGTTGCTGTCGAGGTGGTTCGCGAGTACCCGGAGCAGGTGCTCGTGGACGACGAAACTCCACTCCTGGCGGCTTTGGGCCAACGTGTTACTCGCCCTCCGAGGTGTGTGGAGGTGATGGTGGCTGGTACCCAGCCTGCAGCTAGCAAGGCGGATGCTGGCAAAGTCGCGCTAGCCGAGGTGGAGGCGACACCAACCGCTGCCTGAGAAATCAGGTCGGGCGGCGAAGTTTCCGTACGAGAAACCTAGTCAGAATGAGCAGTTGGGCATGCCAAGGGAAGAGTTTCCCTTAGAATCTATCGTTGATAGGTTAGCTCGGCCACTCGCAGTAGAGGCAAGTGTGGAGCATACGGTGGCCGGGTTAGAGGCAGAGCGCCAGAGAGTGATGAGAGAAGCTCGGTTGCTGGCCGAGGCTAGGCAGCAGTTCGATATGGAGCAGAAGGAGTACAATGCTGCACATGGTATAGAGGATGGTTTTACTCCGGTTGTGCGGCGTAAGAAAGCTGCTCTGTTCAACCGAGGCAAGGACCTCTATGAGGAGATGGTTAGGGCTGCAGTCTCGAGCTCGACTAAGGCAACAAGTAGCAGGTCGGCTACTGGTAGGCCGGTGTATAGTTCACCAGCCAAGAACCTTAGAGCAGCCGAAGCAGTAAGGGCCGGGCTATCGGAGTTGACCGGAGATGCATGGCGTGAGCAGCAGAAGCGGCTCAATGAGTTAGTGCATGTGGCCAGCAAGCAAAATGAAGCCCTCCGCAAGGCCGGGCTTGGCGGTTCGCAGGCGGTCCATTCGATTAGGCCAGTTAGCCAGGGGTCCAAGGGGCAAGCCTCGTCTCCACACGTCGGAGGAGCCGAACGTGCCCGGAGTGTCACTTCAGGTCGGAACAAGGAGATGCAGCTGCAAGTGTACGATCCGGTGTTAGCTGGAAAGCAAAAGGTCGGTGACGCTAGCCGAGCCAATGGAGACCCCGGCCCAGGTGATGCAAGCCGAGCTAAAGGCCGTTCAGCTCAGGGAAATCAGAACGGTGGGCAAGCAGCGTCGGCTGGCCGAGGTAAACCACCTCAGCCCCCGAGGCATCAGCAGCAACCCCGGCCGCAGGAGCAGTATCAGCAAGAGCCGGAGTATGTTCCGCAGCCGAAGAGCGTCGGTCGAGGTGGCGACCGATATGATGATGGAAATTCAGCCATGGAGCGGGCTGGATTCTATAGAGTGGATGGTGCATTGGGAGAGCGTATCGGAGCTCGGACGTTGCCTACAGGTGACGCGCGATACAAGCTAGATCGGATTTACAAGTCCGAGAGGTTGGAAGAGGAAGGTCCTCCTGGTCCGGCGTGTTTTGGACCTCGGATCATGAAGGAACCACCTCCACCAGTGTCTCAGTTTCAGTTGGGTCGGAGTACCAGGCCGTACAATGGGAGCACCAAGCCGCAAGATTGGCTAGCTGATTATGTTTCAGCAGTATACATTGCGGGGGGCAATCGCCGATGGGCGGTCCGGTATCTCCCGCACATGTTGGAAGGTCCTGCTCGGATCTGGCTGAACAATTTGCCGGAGAATAGCATCAATTGCTGGCTGGATTTAGAGGAGGCATTCAATAGCAACTTCGCCAGCACTTACAAGAGGCCAAACCGACCTCAGCTTTTGCAGGCGTGCAAGCAGGAGGACAATGAGACTGACCGAGAATTCTTGACTCGGTGGAGCAATGTTCGGAACTCCTGTGAAGGAGTTATCGAAGCACAGGCTATAGCGTGGTTCGCTGATGGATGTCGGTATGGTAGCATGTTGTGGCAGAGGCTCCAGAGAGATATGCCAAAGACTCTGGCCGAGACGATTCGGATAGCTGATTCCTATGCCCTTGGCGATCCGATGCAGCCTCTGATGGATGGGAATGCCCGGAACAGGAGGAATCCGATGAACAATCGCAACAACGGACCGAGGTTTGATAACCGTCAAGAGTTCGGGCAAAAGAGGAGAGAACCAGATTTCCAAGTCAATGCTGTAAACCCAAGTCAGTCCGGACCTGGAGGCGCCCAGAAACCGAAGACTGAGGGTCAGGCATGGACTCCGAACCAGAACCAGAATCAGGGAGGTGGTGCGAAGCAGTGGCAGGAGGCCGGACCACCTGTGACTTACGAGTCATTGGTGAATGGGCCATGTATCTATCATGGCAGGAATGGCAAAACACCCAACCATACCACTCTGCAGTGTAGTTTTCATCACCGAACCGCTGCAGAAGGGGCGAAAGCTGGGACAAACCGGAGTGGGCCACCGAACCAATGGCGTAGACCTCAATATCCGAACGCGCAGCAGCAGCATAAGCCGACCATAGCGGCGCAGAATCAGAGCTTAACCGGAGCAAATTCAACCCCGGTGCATGCGGCCCAAAACCAGAAGATGGTGCAGGCGAAACCGGTGAATGCAGTGAGTGCCCAGGGCAACAACAACAACGGTGGTGCCGGCCAAAGCCAAACGTGGTCCTTTGAGAATCAGAGGTATGAGAACCCCGGTAATGATTATAGGGAAGTACATCAGAGTTACGTGGTGTTTGTGACTGAGTCAACTGATAAGAAGAGTATGCTGAGGCGTGCCAAGGAGGTGAATGCAGTAACTCCAGCAGTGGTGAAATACATGAATTGGTCCGAGCAAGAGATCACTTGGAGCAGGCAAGATACACCTCGGATCATGCCGAGCCCTGGAAACTATGCACTGGTGGTGGATCCGACGTTCTGTGGGCCGACCAACAATGTGAGATTCACCCGAGTCTTGGTGGACAATGGGAGTGCCATAAATATCATGTACCGAGACACCATGGTCAAGCTGGGATACTCACCGAACCAGTTGCAGCCTAGCAGCTGTACGTTTCACGGTATTGTGCCCGGGGTCTCTTGTGCACCTATGGGAAAGATTTGGGTCGACGTGGGTTTTGGTACCCGAGATAATAGCCGAGTTGAAAGTCTTGAGTTCGAGGTTGTGGACTTGCAGAGCCCTTACCATGCCTTGCTGGGAAGGCCAGCCTTGGCCAAGTTCATGATCTCCACTCATGTGGCCTACCTAAGATGAAAATGCCGGGGCCCAAGGGAATAATAACCATTTCAGGTGACTACAAGAAGGCTATGCAATGTGCCTCGGCGGGATCTAGTTTAGCCGAGTCCTTGGTGATCGCGGCGGAGAAGAAGCAACTTCAGAAGGTGGTGGCAATGGCGCAGTCTACTCAGCTCGGCATGTCCGGACTAATTACTCCGGACATGAGCGCTTCATTCGAGGTGCCCAAGGAGACCAAGAAAATCCCGCTGGACTCGGAGAACCCGGAGCGTTTCGCCATCATTGGTGCTGGCATGGACGAGAAATAGGAAAGCGCGCTCTGTCACTTCCTCCGTGAGAATCGGGACATTTTTGCATGGTCGGCTAAAGACCTGCCAGGTGTTCCGAGGGAGTTGGCAGAGCACTCTTTGTTTGTTCGGCCAGAGGTGAAACCAGTGCGTCAACCGACGCGGCGGCTCTCAGATGACCGAAGAAAGGTGGTACTCGAAGAATTGGCGAAGTTACTGGCTGCAGGCTTCATCATGGAAGTGCTGCATCCGGACTGGATATCTAATCCAGTCCTCGTGGAGAAAAAGAAGGACGAACCGGCGATAGTCAAGGTGTGGCGCATGTGCATTGACTTCACCAACCTGAACAAGGCGTGCCCGAAGGATCCCTTTCCTTTACCTCGGATTGATCAAGTGATCGATTCTACGGCTGGATGTGAGCTGTTGTCTTTTATTGATGCATATTCTGGTTTTCACCAGATCCCACTGAACACTGATGATCAAATAAAGACTGCCTTTATTACCCCGTACGGGGCGTATTGCTATCGTGTCATGTGTTTCGGTTTGAGAAATGCCGGGGCAACTTATCAAAGGTGTATGCAGAAGTGCTTACACTCTCAAATGGGCAAGAATGTGCAAGTGTATGTTGATGACATTGTTATCAAAACTAAAAAGAAGCATACTCTCATCGAAGACCTCGAAGAGACATTTGCAAACTTAAGAAAGTATCGGTTGAAACTTAACCCGGACAAGTGCACCTTTGGTGTCCCGGCTGGAAAATTGCTCGGTTTCCTCGTATCGAGCCGAGGTATAGAGTTAACCCGGCTAAGATCCGAGCTATCGAAAGAATGAAGTTGCCGAACTGTTTAAAAGATGTGCAGAAGTTCACGGGATGCCTTGCATCTTTAAGTCGGTTTGTAAGTCGGCTAGGAGAAAAAGCCTTACCATTGTATCAACTTATGAAGAAAAGTACCAGTTTCACTTGGACCCCGCAGGCGGACGCGGCGTTCAATGAGCTGAAGAAGATGTTGTCCACTGCTCCGGTGTTGGCGTCCCCTTTGCAGAATGAACCGATGTTGATATACATTGCGGCTACAAACCGGGTCGTAAGTGTTGCAGTGGTGGTGGAGCGAGACGAAGGAGGCAAATCGGTGCAGAGACCAATCTACTACCTGAGCGAGGTGATATCCACGTCGAAGCAAAACTACCCCACTACCAGAAGATGACGTACGGAGTATACCTGGCGGTTAAGAAACTGAAGCATTATTCCAAGAGCATCCCATGACGGTGGTATGTGATGCTCCAATCTCGGAGATCATCGGATGCAAGGACGCAACTGGGCGAGTTGCCAAATGGGCGATCGAGGTATCTCCATATACTCCGCATTATGAAAGGCGAGATGCAATCAAGTCGCAGGCGCTACCGGACTTTTTATGCGATTGGGCCGAGATGCAATATGAGCCGCCCTTGCCGGACTATAATTATTGGAAGATGCACTTTGATGGGTCCAAGACCAAGGTCGGATTAGGTGCTGGCATAGTCCTAACCTCGCCGAAGCAAGACCAGTTGAAGTATGTGCTGCAAATCCATTTCTCGGCGTCGAACAACGTGGCGGAGTATGAGGCCCTGATCCATGGGCTCAAGGTGGCAAAGGAGATAGGTGTCCGGCGTATAGAATGCTTCGGCGATTCAGCTTTGGTGGTGCATCAATCCACGGCACTTGGGATGCATTGGATGCGAACATGGAGTTGTATCGGTTTCATGTGCAAAAGGTGTCTGGGTTCTTCGAAGGATGTGAGTACAAGCACATACCTCGGGGAGAATGAAGCCGCCGACGTATTGTCTAAGCTCGGTTCATCCAAAGAACCGGTGCCACCGGGGATAGCACTGAACCATTTGAGAACTCCTTCAATCAAGCCCTCGCCTGACTCTGAGTCAATTTTCTTACCGCCAAGTTCGGAGTCTGAGCCCATTCCTATGGAGGTAGACGTCGGATGCGTTTGGCCGGACTCGGGGACTGCTTCGCAGTATCCGAGGAATGATAGAGCCTTTCCTATGGAGATAGATGGTGGGAACTTCGGGTCTGACCCGGGGACTTCGCACCAACACTCGGGGACTGGCCGAGCAATGGTGGAGGAAATCATGAAGGAGATCATGGCGACCGAACCAATGGAGATAGATGAGAGGCTTTTTCCTCTGCATCCAGTGCCGGAGTGGGCGGAGCAGATCATGAACTTCATAGCCGATGGAAGTTTGCCAAGTGATACAACCGAGGCAAGGAGAATCCAGAGGAGAGCTAAGGGATACACCATCATCAACAAGGAGCTATACAAGAGAAGTGTGACCGAGGTGTTGCAAAGGTGTGTCGAACCAGCTGAAGGCAAGGAGATGCTTTTAGAGATCCACCAAGGAGAATGTGGACATCATTGCAGCACAAGAGCTCTGGTGGCCAAGGTGTTCCGGCACGGGTTCTATTGGCCCACCGCCAATGCCGATGCAGAAGATATAGTTCGGAAATGTGAAGGGTGCCAAAGGTTCGCCAAGCAGCAGCACATGCCAGCTTCGGCGCTCAAGACCATTCCTATCACGTGGCCCTTTGCAGTTTGGTGTCTGGACATGGTGGGAGAATTCAAGCCAGCCCGAGGCAATATGACTCACATACTGGTGATGGTGGACAAATTCACTAAGTGGATCGAGGTGAAGCCAATCCGAAAGGTGATGGTCATACGGCAGTGACCTTTTTGAAGGAAATAATCCTGAGATATGGATATCCTCATAGTATCATTACAGACAACGGCACGAACTTTGCTGTCGGAGAGTTTGCTCGGTTCTGCATGAGTAAGGGAATTCGACTTGATGTAGCCTCGGTGGCTCATCCACAGGCTAATGGGCAAGTAGAAAGGTCAAATGCATTGGTATTGGCCGGAATCAAAGCTCGGCTAATAGAACCACTGTTGAAAACACCGGGGTGTTGGATCGATGAGATACCAGCAGTTCTGTGGGGTCTAAGGACCACACCGAACAGATCAACTGGCTATACGCCATTTTTCATGGTCTATGGGGCCGAGGCAATGCTGCCAACCGACATTGAATATGATGCGCCCAGAGTGGCAATGTACACAGAAGCCGAGGCTAAAGAAGCTCGGGAAGATGCTGTAGATTTGCTTGAGGAAGCAAGAGAATTGGCCTTATCTCGGTCAGCAATATATCAGCAGGGTCTCCGACGCTATCAAAGCCGGCATGTAAAACCCCGAAAGTTTAATGAAGGAGACCTAGTGCTGAGGCTTGTCAGCGCAGCAAAGGTCGGCACAAGTTGTCACCTCCATGGGAGGGACCATACATTGTGAGCCGAGCTCTGCACAATGATTCATACTATCTTATAGATGCACAGGAACCAAGGGGAGATGGGCTGGATAGACCCGATTCGGAGCTTCAGCGTCCATGGAATGTAGCTCTACTCCGACCCTTCTACTGTTGAAGAATATAATGTATGTACCTCGGCTGATCTTTAATAAAAACTTCGGCACCTCGAGAGTGAGCTCGGGGACTGCCTCGCTCTTATGATTGCATGTTTCTTTTTGTTCGTACTCTTTCTTCGTTCGTATGCCGAACTATTTTGAACCTCGTCTCAAACTTCAAGTACTGTATGCTATGTAACTAATCTTGTGACTCGACTGACGAACGCCAGCATGGCAGTCAAGAGCAAAGACGAAAGAACATGGGAAACATGAAAATGAACTCGGGGACTCGGTCCAAAAAGACAGTTCGGCATATGTCGTTTACTAACCCCTGTTTTTACTTCTTTTTTATGTCGGATGACTTTGAAACATACCTCGGAATTTACCAAGTACTGTATGCTATGAACAACAATCTTGTGACTCGACTGTCGAACGCCAGAATGGCAGACAAGAGCAAAGAATGCCAAATATAGTAAACACGAAAGTAAACTCGAGCAATCATTCAAAAGGATTCGACATAAAGCTTAGAAAAGCATGGTTCGATGAGCATAATAGTAATAGAGGTAGCAAAGGAACTACTTAAGTTTGATTACATCTGCGTCCCGGCATACCGGGGATTTAATGAAGTTTTTTGGCCAAGCATAAGTTCAGGTCGAGGCATCAGGAATTACGTCGGCAACAGCCGAGGCAGCAGGGATTTCGTCCGGAGCCGAGGTAGCCTGGGAAGTGCTGGCAACGTCGGCAGTAACCTCGGCGTCAGGTTGTGGAGAAGCCTCGGTTTCTGCTTCGCGGGTTTCACCGTCGTCACCTTGCTCGGCCTCGACGTCGGATTCTGTTTCGTATTCCTCCTCTTCTGGCTCGTAATCTCGGCGTCGGAGTAGGTGTCTCCTTCGCTCAAGTTCTTGTGTTGGCATATCCAGCGAAGAAGGCAGCCATCTTTTCGCGGCGCTTGATGAGAATTGGGTCCGAGGACCAGGGCGAGCCTCGGCGAAGAGTGTCCATCTTTTCGAGGTCAATCTTCTCGCACCAAGTCATGATGAATTTGAGAGCGGCATCAGCTCCAGCGCGAGCTGAAGATGAACGCCACTCTCGGAGTCTTTGTTCGGCTTCACGAAGCTTGGCGGCGAGCTCGGGCGTAGTATTGGGAGCATCGGCAAGAGGCCATAAGGCTCGGAAAGCAGACAGACCTGCGTCGAGGAGTTCGGACCCAATGGTTTTCAAGGGATGGATCCGAGCTTTGATGGCCACGATGTGGTCCTCAATGGTCCAGACGGGGTTCGTCTCGTTACGCCTCTTCCTGTGCTGAGCAGTGATATTGCGGGCCGAGATTTGGGTGTAGGTGAAGTGCTCTGCAGAAGGATAGCCTGTTAATAATGAAAGAAACAGTTCGGCAAAGAGCCAGTACTGTTGAGGACAAAGCAAGGATAAGGGGGGCAAGAAGCTTACTGTCCATTTCTTGGTTGATGCGTTCCAGCGTCGGGAGGAGCTGGTTAACCGAAGCTTGAAGGGCTTCATAAGCCTCGGTGGCCGAGGTGGCGCGGGCCTCGGCTAACTGGAGCGCATTCTCATGTTCCTTGGCGGCATCCTCCCGAAGTTTCTTCTCTGTTTCAACAACACTGGCCTTTTCCGCCTGCAGCTGCTCTTTTCAGACGTCCGCAGCTCAGTGATGCGCTTCAGTTCCTTTACCAGACGAGCTACCTCGGCTTTCTCTTGCGCTAGCTGGTCATCCGAAGTTTTCTTCGCTGCAAGGACGGCCTTGTGCTCGTCGTGGAGTTTCTTGTGGTCAAACAGGAGGGTATGGAAGATATCCGTGCGAACGTTCATAGCATTCTGCAAGGAAGAAAAATATAGCTCGGTTAGAAAGGCTATACCTCGACAAGAGTCTCGGGGACTCGGAGTCAACTCTTTGGGAAAATGTTGCCGGGGTATGCCTCGACAGGAGTCTCGGGGACTCGTACCCGAGGTGCATGCTAAAGTGAGATAAAAATGGATTGGATACGTCGGATGAAAATGGAGAGTTAAGATTCAAGCCAAACAATTTTAACTCCGGCGGAGCGTCAATAGTTTACCTCGAATCTCGGGGACTGGAGATGGTGGATATTAGAGAATACTGCATGAAAGTAAAGAAAGTGGAACTTACGTTGACAGCTCGAGTAGCAAGCAAAGCAGAAGTTTGCATTTCAAGCATGCGTCGGGCGCAGGTGCTGCTCCCCGCAGGATGCTCGTCCCCTTGGGCGGTCAAGGAGGCAGAAGAGACCTCGTCCATGTCTGCAGAATTCCAGTCTGCATTGTAGTGTTCCAAGGAGCCGAGGCTCTGGTCACTATCAGTGCGCAGAGGAGGAAATCCCCACGGTCCGCCCTGCTCGATGCCCCTAACCGAGGCCTCCAAGGCCAAAGTAGCCTCGGAGCTTGAAGCAGGCCGGTTATCCAATATAAGAGATGCCCTCCGAGCATATTCTTCGGCCGGAGGGGCAGTCTCATCAATGGGTGCGGCGAATGGAGGAATTCGGCGTGTCGCCGGGGGAGGAGACCTCGGTTGCATCCTTGAGGGAGAAGAATAGTCAGGGTGCCAGACCCAGATGTTGGTTTGGGGGTGACCTTAGACTTCACCGTCTCTTTTTCTTTCTCCTTGCCCTTCTCCAACGGCAAGGTAGTCTGGCGAACTGGTTTTTGGGGCTGCTGCTTGGGCTGTTGCTTCTGCTGATGCTTCTGCTGTTGCTGCTGTTGGTTGCGGGCAGTCTGGCTGCGGGGGGAGAGTCGAGGCTCCGGCAAGGCGGTAGCCGGAGTTCTGGCGCGATTGGCATCCGTTTGAGGACGCGGAGAAGTCTGACCCCGGGTGGGGGCAGATTTCCCCAAGGCCGGGCCAGACCTCGGTGGAGATCCTGGGCGAGAGTTCGTCGGGGTGGTCGTGGCTTCAGAGGCACCAACGGGTGCAGTCATGGAGGATACCTCCTGATCCACGTCTATGGGGGCACTGCAACGAAAAGAGGAAGGTCAAGTGTTAATACCGAGATAATATGTTTAAACAACAAACATTGTTGGCTATAGAAGCAAAGCATTACCCATCCGAGGTAGGAAACCTCTTGCCCCCCCGGGCATGAGGAGGAAGTCCGGACTTCTTCAGCCGGCGTCTCTTGACCGGAGCCTCAGTGGGTCCGGAGGCTCCAGTGGCGGATGGTTCGGCGGCCGAAGTTGCGGCACCAGCGCGTTTCCGGCTGGTTGCTGGAGTAAAGTTCGGAAGGTGAGGAAGGCGGGAGAGAGGTACCGCGTTTATTGGTTCCATGACGAGGAACCCCTCCTCGTCATCCGAAATCTCTTGAACTGAAGCTTGTGCTTGAGGCTTACCCGCGGTGGTGATGCGGGCCGAGGCAATGGGCATATAATCCTCGTCGTCAGGGTCCACGTTGGATGGTGGGTCCTCGACAGGGAGATCCTTGCCGAAGTGGTCCGCAGGATGGACTCCATCCTCGGCGGTCTGGCGGGCGAACAGCTGTATGGCAGACATATGAAAAGGAGTTAGGAAGAAAAATTGTCAAGGTGAACGTCGGTAGCAAGACCTCGGTGGTAAAGAAGTATCGAAGAAAACGTCGGAATAGCGTACCTGTTTCGCTGGATTGGTCCGGTAGTGGGGTTCCCTTCCCCATGTCCAAGCGTCGAGATCTTGGACTTGGTGATAGCTCGGACTCGCCGAGCTACCGCGGCGTTGTCCAGTGCAACGTGCGTATGACGGGTGGGGTCATAAAGACCGCTCATGTGGCAGATCTTGTGAGACCTCGCCTGAAGAGGGGAGACCCTGCGCTTCACGAATGTGCAGGCCAGGTCGTCGGCCGTCAGGACTTTCCCCGTTTCCCGGGGTCCTCCGGGTCCTGCCATTTCGCAATGTACCCATGGATGGCCTTGAGTTCGCCGGTGTGAGGGGGAGTGTAGTCCCAGTTGAGCTGTTCTGTAGGAGGGCTGAGGTTAAACGCCGGCAGGTTGAGGAGGTCCTCTTCGCCGGAGTTCTTCACGTAAAACCACGTCCGGAGCCACTTGCGAACGGTGTCCGGAGTAGTGATACGTGGGAAGATGGAGTTTCGGCGAGGAGCTATGGTGGCAGCTCCGCAGGCGGTTAATTGCTTGGGCAGATCCTTGTTCTTTGGATCCGGGATCACTTGCCGCTTGAGTTGGAAGTAGCGAGAAAAGAGGTCTACCGTGGCTTCGAGGCCGAGGTATCCCTCAGAGAAGGAAACGATGCAGGAGAGAGTGGTGATGGCGTTGGCGGGGAGGTGATGAACCTGGAGTCCGAACTTGTCGAGGAAGCTCCGGAAGAAGTACTAACGGGCAGTCCGAAGCCGCGCTGGAAGTGCGCGACGAAGACCACCCGTTCCCCTTGCTGACTTGAGGCTCGAGTTCGCCCTCTGGCAGGCGACACTCTACCCCGGCGGGAATCCGCCGAGTCGCCCTGAGCCACTGGATTTCGTCCGGAGTTACATCCGAACCTTCCCAGCCGGCTCGTTCTCCGACCTCCAGTTCGAGGTCTGGAACCTCGGTTTGTTCCGAAGTCTCAGGAGGAGACATCTCGGCAGAGTCAATCTGCAGAGAATGCGCAGAAGTTTAGCAAAGGAAAAAGGGAATCTGGAATCTAGTACAATATTTGGCTAACTCAGGAGGAGTTTGGTGGCTATCTTATGTGCATAGAGGCATATCTATGCTAGGCGAACATCTATCCGAGGCATGAAACCATTTCTACCCAAAAAGTATGCGAGTAAGATCTACCGGAGGAGGTAAATAGATTTTATTCAAGAACATATGAAGAACCAAAGCGCGAAGAGGAAGAAACCTAGAGCAATGCCTAGGGTATCAAGAAAGGGAGTACATACCGTGAAAACGAGGTGCTGAAGGCGGCGCCGGTGACGCGGTCGCGCGGCGACGAAGGAGCTGCTCGTCGGCGGCGGAACGCGTTTCTTCTCAACGGAAGCGGCGGCACTGGTTGCGATGGAGGCGAGACGGCGAGTGAATGAGGAAGAAGAGGGAAGCACTGCCCTGGGCCCGTATTTATAACCGCGGGCGGTAACTGCGCACTACCGCGCGGTTATCGGAGCGGCGAGTGGGATCGTTTGTGCACAAATGCCCACGTGGCACGAAGATAGCGGTGGACAAGCAGGCCACAGGATCGGTTGCAGGAGGCAAACCGTCGTGCGGCGCGGTTACTGGAGAGCGAAGCGGCACAGCGGGAAACCTCCGCTGACGTGGGCCGCGTGGTGGAAAGCACTCGAGTGCTTTGACTATCGTGGACCAGGAAGTGACGGATGGGACACGTGAACAGTGTTCTCTGACCGAAGTCAGTAAGGATGCAGAAATCGAGGGTTGACGTCCGAGATCTCGGCGGATACTTCGGAAAAGCAGTATGGCCGAGGAACAGACCGATGGATTTCTCGGAGTATTGGTTCGGTAACCTGCAAACATTGTAGCGCATGTGGTTTCGGGTTGAACCTGATGCGGCCTTTCATCCGAGGCTGCAAGACCACATCAGCTTCGGGGACTACTGTCGGGGGGTTACCCCCGGGTAGGCTAAAGATGAGGTAAAGACATGTAAGGTTAAGGCTGTAAGCCGTCAGAGGCAACGATTAAGCAAGGACGCAGGAGGCGTCATCCGACGTAAGGAGTACGTCCGAGGTATGGCCTCCGAGGTATGAACCTTGGGGCAGTCAGCTAGTTACCACAAGACAAGGTGTTATCTACCGAGGTGTAGGATCCGGAGTATCCCGAGCCAAGATGAAGCGTGGCCCGACGTATAAGTGACCGGCCAGCCGAGGTTAGCAGCAAGTATCGAGGCATGTCAGAGGAGTCACGGGCGCCGCAGAGCTCGTAGCCCGAGGCTTCAGAGGACGGCGAGGTCCGTCCACGGGTTTCCCGGAAGCTCGGGGGCCTAGGAGCTGACTCGGCTATTTCGGGAAAGGTCTACAGGCTAGACCTCGGCAGGCTACTGAAGTATGACCGGAAGAGGAAAGCTAGGCCTGGCTGGCCTGACAGTTCGGCCGTTGAGCTGGCAGGAGGCAGAGGCTTGTCTTCTACCTCTTGGCCATGCCATTGTCAGTTAAAGGCAGGGGTAGAACCGTACCTCGGCCTAGCTATATAAGTGGCACCACCACCTTCAGGGAGGGGATCGAACATCAGGACGGCGAAACCCTAGCTCATTTCCCCCTTCATAGTTTCATCTTCCATCTAGAGCTCTCACTTGAGCAGCATCATACAGCTCGAGGAGCACCTTGTACCCGAGAGCTACACTGATATATTGAGAGAGGAAAGGCAGGAGTAGGGGTTTTACTTCCTCACGAAGGCCTCGAACCTGGGTACATCGTGGTGTCTTTTGAGTTGTTGGCTTTCTGGTTCTTGTTCATGTTCTTGTGGTTTCTTGCATGTTCTTGCTTGTGCACATCTTGAGTGCATAAACCCTCCCCGGATTCCCCCAACGACCGTTCGGCCCCAACTAAGCCATACCCATGGCATCTGCCGTGATCCCACCACGACAACGATTGTGTCATCTCTCCTCTCCCTCTGTTGAGCGCTTCTTGTTAGGTTGTTATTTCTTCAAATATTCCTTGTTTGTCAAATATTGTCACCGGAAAGTACAATTACAACAGAGCCCACTGTTTTATTTTATTTTACTTTTCTTTGGAGATAGTTGTAGTTTCTGATTATCAGATCTGGCAATACACACTATTCTACCAGACAAGTATTCTTTACCTTATGGTAGACCTTCTGTTTCTTAGGAGATGGAAGACATCACTGAGGTCCATAAGTCCTCTAGTATTTCTTGGCTTTGCTCGTCTTATCTCCACATCAAGCGTTGATTATCAGGTACTTATCTTCTCTGTGTCACTTATCCTGAAGTACACATTCTTCCTAATTTGTCACCTGCAGTGTAATGAAACATTGTCACATGATGCCATTTATGTGAAGTTCTAGACCTTTTGTTGTCTTTTCAGTGCACTGTCAGATATCATATTCTCATTTCCTTGTTTTCCAGATAGGCAGATACTGATACAGCAGTTACGTATACTCCTATAGCATGTTTAGCCTTGTGCAATATGGAAGTGGGGTGATTGGGTTTCAATTTGCAGGGCATAATGCAAATTTAATAATGGGAGTGGAGTGATTGGATTTCAGTTTGCAGCGCTTAATCCAAAGTTATTTAGTCAGCTTTCCATATTACGGTGCTGTCTTCCTGAAGATGTATGTTCTTTTTGTGAACTTGTAGGTCCATGTAGGAGAATACGGTGTCCACTGGAACTTCTTTTTTACCCTTGCAGCAATTTCTATCCTTACATCCACTATTAGGATTCATCCTAAATATTGTGGTATTGTTGGTATGCTTGTTCTTGCAGGTAGTAACAGTTCCAGTTTGATAGTTTGATTGTAAGGGCTTAAAAGTGTTATTATCCTCGTTTTCAAGAGTTAATTCCTCTTAATTGTTCTTACAGGATACCAAGTATGGCTAAGTTTTGGGTTGAATGAGTACCTCATTTCCAATGAGAGAAGTGCTGATATCATCAGCCAGAATAAGGAAGGCGTGTATAGCATATTTGGTAAAAATTGTGATAATTTCTTTTTTAATTTTTTGCTCAAGGTTGTGACTTGTGAGAAACATAGATCATTCCAAGCTTGTTTTTTGTTGGTCGGACTAAAGACTATTGCTGATACAGGTAATATGCTGGCTTTACTAGCTCATGATTACAACCAAACTAATCACCCCATGAGTGAGAATCCACAAACGAAAGTATGCGGTTTAAATGACATTACAGCCAACTTAGAACCAGGATAAAAAAAGCCATACACAGCACTGCCACTAAGTAACAAAACATACATCTACAAAAGATAAGCCAATCAGCCCACACCTGTACTTCTTGCAATATCCAGATGTTGTGCTTGAAGATCCTGCAGAATGGTAGCGCACACCACTTCCAGTTCTCTGTTGTCCCACACTAGCAATTGCTTCCAGTGCTGAACACATGATATAAATGTGGAGTATACTTGAGCAAGAGATCAGCTTAGCTTATTGTTTGAAATGTAATCATTGTGGCTACTGGCTAAGCCACGTACCCCCAACAAATACCAGAAAGTGCTATTAATTTGATCTGATCGCCTCAACGGAAAAAACCTCAAAAGTCAAAACTGCTTGAACTTTTGCTCCATTGTCTCCAAGCTTGTTGGCACGAACATGCCGGCATATGTCGATATTTTACGTACATGTCGTACTTGCGCACCTGTATGCACAATATACTGGACAGGCTTCTGCCCATCGCCATCTCCAGCGCTTCTTCTCCCATCACCATCACCTTCTTCTGTGTTTCTCTTCACCGGTTCTCCCAAGCACTCTTCCCGCAATGACAGCAGTTAGGGGTTTCTGGGTTACCGATTGCTTTACCTTTCCTGGTTGTAGAGGGTGATCCAGGTACTGGCTTGTCTGGCATAGGCTGACATGAGGAGTAGAGAGTTTTTGATTCAGCGGAGTTGTGGCAGAAAGGAGGCTTAAGGCGAGTGGTGCAGCAAGGCACCACAGGAAGGGGTTGCTAGAGGTCATGGCAAAAGCGGTGGATGCAGACTACAGCGTGCAAATGTACTGGAGAAGAAGCACCTGGCCACCTGGCGCATGATAAGCCTAAACGTGCACCCAGTTGCGCAATCATTTAATCCCTCTTTTTTGCTTTGCCGAATTTTAATTTACTAATAACCAGTGATATCTAGTCACTTCTGTATCTGAATTCTCAATATCACAGATTTCCATGTACCACATTGCAATCTAATCAGTTTCCTCCTTTGACAGGGTACTGGGGTATGTACCTGATTGGTGTTTATCTAGGTTACTATATGTTCCTTGACACTAGTTTAAAATGCAAGAGTGCTCAAGTGGTAAAAGTATGGGTTCTTGCGGCATCTTTTTGGTAGGAAGCAACAATTACAGAAACACTTAAGATTAAAGAGTTCTAATGTCTCCTGATTGCTAACATTTTGTCCCATGGCATGTTCATAGGATTTTGGCGATCATTCTTGACAGCTACGTTGAAAGAGTTTCTCGACGAATGGTATGGCACTAATTAGCTAGGCGCTTGGCTTTATATTGTACTCTGGCATTAAACATGTTAATTCATCCTTGAAGAAATTTTATGGCAGTTATGCGATGTACTAGCAGATTTCTGTTATATGGAACGCAGTAATGTGCTCGTAATACCTGAATGGACATGTTATGCTGGTTAAGGATCATGTTAAATGATTAAATAAAGAAGTGTCATAAAAATGAATAACATTTCAGTTCAAAGTAGGTAAATCTGAAGTAAGAAGTTTGTTGCATGCTGAGATGTAAACGTTCCAGTCATATAATGTGATTCTTCCAACATGAACCAAATGTAAACAATTACCTTTCTAGAGTGACATGACAAAGATATAATGTGTTCCCATGCTTCTTGAGAAGCTAAGGGTTTTCTTTGTGGTCTTGTGTTGCAACAGGTAGTTTCAGGTCCCAAGTTGCCAAATGAAGCACGCTCATTTATTGCATGCTTCAATTCAGTTAGATGTTGATAACTTACTGTAGCTTCTGAAATATGTACATAGACTAATGCAGTTTTTTCAAAGGGTACAGACACTGATTTTACACTCTAAACACATGTGTAGTTCGGACAAAGCCAAGAACTTATTTCCCTCTTTTACTTTCTGGAGTAACACTGATTCGAGCATTTGTTTTTCAGTGCAACTTTGCTTATGTTATGCTGGTGTTTGGCCAGAATTTTCAGGTATTGTTATTCTCATTCTCTATATTATGATTTATGAACTTATAATGTGCATTCATTGTCAGATTAGAGTATCCAGATTAGTCAAATTAGCTTGTCTATACCATTCGGTTGATACTTGTTTGTATGTTCAGCAGTGATTGGAATGATATGCCTTCAAATTATTTAATAAAGGCCCCAAAGAGCAATGATAGTGTTTGTTGCATACAAATTTGACTTGGAATAATGTGCACAACCGGTTCCAACATTTTAGTTTTACTCTTCAGATTCTTCACCTATTTTTCATATTTTGATGATGATTGGAATCTGATATCAAAACCAGGAGAATTGGCAATATGCACACATTTCACAACTCAACTGCACGTTACTTGATTACACTCAGACTAAATTGATATGTTTTTAAGGGTTTAAGGACAATGCCTAACCTTAATGATTGTATCGTTACTACTTACTAGGTATAGCTTTGTTGTTTGGTTCAGGCTCCACTATTGATTATGAATATTATTAATAATCAGGTTATATCTATTCTCACACTAGCGGGATCCACCTCATATGACAAGAACTTGGTTCTTGAAGACGCTTTTAATCAAAATATGCTTGGCTCATTCCTTCTGGTAAGGCATTTCCTGTTATAGTGATGCAAATGGAAATGTCTATCTAGTACCGAAATGTGAATCTCTGCTAAATATATGATTTCTTTGAACGGTCAGTACAAAGGAACTGACATTTACTTCTCTTATATACAGGCAAATATCCTTACTGGTCTAGTAAATCTCTCAGTTGACACACTTTCTGCCTCTTCCCTCACCGCCTTCATGATTTTGTCAGTATATACATTTATGTTATGTGTGATTGTTGGTATTGCTCAGTTTTGTGGTGTTAGGATGAAGTTTTGGTGAATTGTAAATTTACTTGGTACTCTGTATGGGTTAATTAGTTTTACAGCAAGCTAGCTTACTCTTGGAATAAAGCCAAGCTGCTAATCTAATTAGTTTATCCTGTCTGCTGTAAACTTTGCCTATATATACTAGCAAGATGCCCGTGCGTTGCAACGGATATAAAATAAAACAATATAGGCTATGTATCGTGGAATATATCATGTGTCCTTTCAATTTTTGTTTTCAACCATTTGAATTTTTTGAACCATTTGAAATATATAGCTAAGTGCCCGTAGTTTGCAGGAATAGTAGACGATTTTTAAAACAAAATAATAACTCCAAACCACACGGCGGAACAAGGAAAGGGGTGAATGGGAGTTTGTCTGTGCGACAGTGTTGTTTCATGGGGATGTTGCACATGCTTGGTTTGAGCCGAACATAGCCCACCAGTGTAACTTGCGGTTGTTTGGATGGTAGCGAACGAAACTTCCATTTGTTTTTGCAAAATAGACCTTTGCAAAAAAGTGTGACTTGATAATTAGTCTTTAGAGTTTTTAAATACGTCGATCATCTAAGAATCTAAAATTGAGACAATTTCTAAATTGAAACTAAGACGCAATTTTCTCAAAAGGAAAAAAAATAGGACAACACTCATGTGAAATGAGCTCACCACCGGAATCTCAAATTAAGCGTGCAGAGCTGCATGCCATTGGTAATTGCGAGGCAAGTTAAAAGAAGCCGGACTACCGTGGACTCTTCATCATTTTTTCATGTGGGACTGTGTAGTAGCAAAATAATATTGTCTTTATAATTCCTTGATTGGGCTTTCCTTCAGCGATTTTCAGCACCCTTTTGTCTGCATCGGAATTGGCCAGTGCATGTATTTGTCTGGGCCAGATCCAATTACATGGGCCACAGGTGACAAGCTAGCTCAACCCTGACGTGGTTTTGTCTTGCGATCGGTCTCGTTGAACGTTCCGTTTCGTTATTTTTTTGACTGGGCCGTGCGCGGAGTAGGAAGCAAGACGTACGAAGAACGACGTACGACCACCACGGTTATCTGTATTATATAGTAGAGATATATGTATTTTTTTTAGAAACTGCCTATATTCTGGATCTGATTTCTAACATTTTGACTACATGAAAGCACTTACCAAGAACCGTGCTCAGGTTTCCTTCGGTCTCATTTGAAGCCTACATATGTGGTCAATATCCATAACCATATCCATGCAGGCGCTCTATACATAGAGGAGTGGTGTTTGCCGTTCACATGTGAATCTACTGAGGTCCAATCTAATAAAGAGAAAGAGCACCATATTCCTTGTTCTCCATCTCCTTTGTGTCAATGTACCTTGTCTATGTGTGCTTGTGTTTGATTTACTACTTGGTCATTGGATCATTCTTCACAAAATTAGTAGTTTCTGAAGATGTAGGCTAACCTTCTGTCGCTCTCAATGTATCAATGACCGTCAGTCAGATAGTAAATTAAATCAAGTGTTTAGATTGCTTTTCTCATATCCAATTGTGCTTTCTACGTTAGATTTGCACTCGGTACTAATGTGATAATCACATGCCGATATGTGCGCTGGACTTAACCGATTGATTGCGCATTGTGGCGGGGATTGTTTGAAGGCTGTATTTAAACTCGTCAGAGTTATGTCCTCTTTCATAACTTTACAGTTGTTCAGTACGTAAATTACATCAAATAGATTGACTGTTCACAAAAGTTGTTCTAAATGTTTTACACTGTCCCGGTATAGTTGTTCTCATAGAGAAATACGGTTCCGCTGTAGTTAGTCCGAGTTTGTTTCGCCTGTTTAGTTCCATGATCTTGATGGTCGGTAGCTCGAAAGATCGTCGTTCCAAAACATGTAGGTAGGGTCGACCTTTCGACTCATCGGCGACTTGGTGAGAGCCACCCTTCAACATCACTATCAAACATGTGGAAAAAGCAGCAGATCTTTGGGTACCCAGAGGAATTGCACAAGATCGTACTACACTGTATCTAGGCTCTTTACTACATCTTCCAGAAGATGTTCCTGGCACGTACTTGCGATATCAGGAGCATTTAGTGGTCGATGGGGATTACTGACTGTTTAAGGGAGCCGTGTACGTACATGTAATAATCAAGTTATGTACTACTGTGTGTACTCTTCGTCAGGTTTAGAAGCCGGCAGCGGTACGGCTTGGCCTGCTCCGGCCGGCCGCCGGTACATCCATCGGTTTTCGACGGAGGTGCTTGCCGTTTCAGCACTTAATTCATATCTACTCTCTCCGTTCCAAATTAGTTGTCTTTCATTTGTACAAAAGTGGATGTATCTAGTTGTCTTTTATTTGTACAAAAGTGGATGTATCTAGACATGATACATCCACTTTTGTATAAATGAAAGACAACTAATTTGGAACGGAGGGAGTACAATTGAGTGATTGAGGTGACTTTTCAACAGTAGTTTATGCTTCCGTGTTTAGGCTGTGCAGTCATTTTATGCGATCTTCATTTCTCGGTTGTGAGGTTTAAGGTTTCTCGGTAACGCAACATTCTAGAACGCAAGAACAAGAATTTTTTAAATAATTATGGATCCATTATGTTCTGAATGCTATTAGCATCCATACATGCTCTTTGTTAGATAATGCACATCATAGTTTGCAGGAATTTAAAGTGAAATAATGTACATGCAAGATACCCAAAAAAATCCTCCCAAATTGTTTTGTTCTAGATGGCCTTTTTTTATGTTTCTATCCTCTGATGTTTTTGAAAAAAAGTAGTGAAGATTCGGCCTCTGCATCAAAACGATGGACACAACCTTTTTATTGCATAGTTTAGAAAAATACAAAGTAAACAAACTCGAGGCCATATGTCTCGCGACAGTACCTACACTAGTCTACCGCTAACCATATGGTAAAAGACAAAAGTAAAGAGAAAATACACCGATTTTAGACAAAACCTTCAAAAAGGAAAAGTCGCTCATGCGCCGACCATAATGAGTCCAACCAATGGTTGAGATCAGATTTTCGTCACAAAGATGAGTTCGAGCCACCACTTTCAGCAAGGGCGCCACGCAAGCGTGTGTCAACATTGCCGGAAATATTTCCACCGAAGTGCTAAAAAAAGTGTGCAAATTCGCTGCTGACGCTTGTACCATCATCACAGTGTGGACTACGACTCATTTCTAACCAGATTCACTGGGAGTAGAAACTGAAAATCGATGACGTCCCATACCGCCACGCCTCCTGCCACTGTCGCACCACTTTTGATCGAGCAACAACAGACATGACTTGACAACATGGAGGAGACGTTGTGTGTAACACCTGCTAGGATCATGCATAACTTGACGCCTGCGTATGAGGCGCCGCATCGCCACCCGCCAGCCAGACATGACTTCACAGCTCCTCCGAAACCGCCGTGTGTAGCACCCGCTGCGTCGTATCGAATCCAAGCATAAATTGGAGGGGCCATGCCATACCGCCATGTCTTCGGCCTCAAAACTCCGCCATCACGGAAGATGCCGTCCCTTTGATGTAAATGGCTTAGGGTGGAAAAAGAAATCCTATATCGATTTAAGCCTACGAAAATGTCGGTGCAAAAGAGCCTTTACCTGGCGTAGGACATCTGGGTACAGTTTCTTACTACGTTGTCAAAGTAGAGAGAGTACATAACCCTAAATTTTCTCAGGGTCAGTAGAAGTAGTACTATACAAGCAGGCAGGATCATAATTGCAGAGCCATATGCACTAGGCGCAATGCCTTAACTAGAGGACAGTAGCAGCAGTACTATATGAAATTTCGCGGAAACAGCTGCTCCGACCTGTTTGTGTCGATGATGATCACAGCGCAACGGGCCAAGTTGATGATCAACAGCGGCGTTGCGCATTGAATTGCGTCGACCGCGAGAGTTCATCGGCTTGATGACCCCGTCGTCTTCTTCCTCGGCTTGGTTGGTAGTAGGAGCAGCTTTTTTCTATCTACTCTCCATCTCTTCCAATCTTGATCCAAGTCGCCGCACATGTTCTTAAAAATTGCCAAAGATGTGATGCATCTCATCTTACAAAGAATAAGAAAATGTAATGCATCTCATAACTCATATAAAGAAATGATGCATGGCTTAGCTAGCTAGCTGGCGTATTATGTTTTTCCTTCTTTTCCAAGAGCTGAATATGTTGGAAAATCAATATTTTTTCAACACCCGTTGTGTGCTGTGGATCCAGAGTGTTGACTCTGTTGTCGTAGGGGTTGCGCGAACATTAAGTGTACTTCTATACTGGTAGAGTACCAAGGTTATATTTTAATGCAATATTTAAGTATTCCGGCCTGATAAGTCATAACCGCAGTTGACCTCGTGGCTGCATATGTGAGATGGAGAGAGGTCAAGATAGAGTTCTGGTGATTTATCCAGTGGGATATAATAAGATCGTCGAAGTAACGGAATGTGAATCGTATGGTCGATGCCGTGCGGAGGAACCAAGTCAAGAAACAGTGTGACGATCGAGATGGTGTAAGCCCGTGCTATTCTTACGTGACACACGCTAAGCACGTTAAGTTTTTTTCTAATTTTATTTTATTTTTCCCAAAATGAGACCGAAGAAACGATCGAACGAGTACAAAGAAAACACACAAGAAAATATTACGACAGCTTGGCAGCCGGGAACTGACAATGGAACATCATCGGAACAAGATACTAGAACCTTCTACTTCTGACGGGCTTCCTATTCGGGGATGGCCTCGCCATCCATCTTGCCAGCAAATGTCAGCCGAAAACAGCCAGACATATCCTTTTGAATGCCGCTACTTTAACCGTGTTTAGTTTGTGTCGGCTTCCTGGCTATCTAGCCCATCCCTCGTGCAATGCATGGGGGCCGGGCGCCTACGGATACTCGTATACAACTTGCCCAAGGGAGTAAAGACTGCAATTATCCTCATTATTTATAAATTTTGTGAAGGAGCGAAGTGTGAGGGCTTTCATTCACTATGTCCATGGTGCTCACGCAGAAGATCAAAGACGAGGGAAATGGGCTGGATCCTCGCCGGTGCAAAGAAGTTGTTCGTGATCACATGAAATTAGGCTTGTTATTTTAATTCGCTTGGCCTAGGCACACCATTTTTGCTTCTCCTATATCGATATAAACGGTAATTTTTTGTCTCGTTTCAATAAAAAAATAGTTCACACATAAGGCGGTTTTTGAAGACCGCTCGCATGGATCCTTTCTAAAATACACCCGCAGAAGGTATATCATATTTCATATAAAAAACCAAAAAGACTAGTGCAATGCCAAACAGGTGACAAGGATAAGAACACGACGACACATGGCTTACAATGCGCCCTGAAATCCATGCTCAGAGCGGCTGCCAACTTGGCCGGACTACATCATGCTGCTCCGGGGATTCCACGAGCGACCTAGACATCACTTCCAAGGAAGGGACGATCGTGGTGATGCCGCTGTCCAATCCGGCAAGCCAAAACTATCGTTTGCCCGTGCTCAAGGTGGGACAGAACGGGCCATGCCATGACGAGCCCCCAAGGGGGGGGGGGGGGGGGGGGGGGGGGAGGCGCCCACGGTCATCAGCTTCAAGCAGGGATTTCGCCCCGGCGCTTCCATCAGCTCCTAAAACCACCAGAGAAGGGCAGATACGAGCCACCCTTAGCCGCACCGCTCACGAGAGGAGAGCCGAATCACCACGCCGACGAAGGAGATGCGTGTACCGCCAGGGTGCGAACCCGATGCCGCTCATATGGATTTCTCGTCATATATGTTTTCTTTGTGAAGCGCTAGTCAGAAATCGAGTACTTTTGGCCTCCTTTTCTTTTTTTGCATGCCAAAGCTTCCTGCGTGTTCAAGCTCGACATATTGAAAGGAAGTAAATGTTTCGTTGACATATTGACTCTATTTAGTGCGGTAGATATCTACTGTTAAAGACTAGCTTGGCCTCGCATACAGTGGACTCACGGTCTCTCCTAAATAAAGGCCAGTCAGCGCTACGTAGTTACTCCCCGTGTGTATAAATAATCCCCTTGGACCCTAGCTCATCATATCCATCCTTAGCCATCACCAGCTCACACAGCTATCTCATCGATCGCACAACGCAACGCTGCTAATCGATTCACTACCTGCCGCTCTCGATCCGTTCCGTCGTGATGGGGCGCCCGCCGTGCTGCGACAAGGAAGGCGTGAAGAAGGGGCCGTGGACGCCGGAGGAGGACATCATCCTCGTCTCCTACGTCCAGGGCCACGGCCCCGGCAACTGGCGCACCGTCCCGACCAAGACAGGTAAGCTAGGGCGAACGCACTAAGTTTTGGTAATTAAGCTACCGTGCGAGAGTGGCTGCTTGACGTCGTGCTCTGGCGTCGTGCGTGTGCAGGTCTGATGCGTTGCAGCAAGAGCTGCCGGCTGCGGTGGACGAACTACCTCCGGCCGGGGATCAGGCGCGGCAACTTCTCCGACCGTGAGGAGAAGCTCATCGTCCACCTGCAGGCCCTGCTCGGCAACCGCTGGGCCGCCATAGCCTCCTATCTCCCGGAAAGGACCGACAACGACATCAAGAACTACTGGAACACGCACCTCAAGAAGAAGCTGCAGCGCACTACCTGCGTCGCCACGCCGGCGGCGGAGCAGACGGTGTCAGCGGCCTACAAGGGGCAGTGGGAGAGGAGGCTGCAGACGGACATCAACCTCGCCAGGAGCGCCCTGCGCGAGGCACTCACGGTCGACACCACCACCACGATCACGAGCCCCGCGGCGTCCAGCGATCCCGCAGGCTACGCGCTGAGCGCGCAGAACATCTCTAGGATGCTGAACGGATGGGCGCTTGGGAAGGCCACCGGCGCCGGCGTCGGCAACCCGGGTGCGGCCGACAGCGCGTCTGCGTCCTCGTCGGAACTCACCGAGTGCTCTGGCTCCAGCGCGTCCAACTGCGCCGTGCCAGCGCTCTGGTCTTCTCTGCTTGGGCAGGAGAGCAACGCCACGGCGGCAGGGGAGGAGATGCCGCTGTCGGCGATTGAGTCGTGGCTACTGCTGGACGACAGCACCGAGCAGCCAGCGGCACGAGAAGGCCTGCTCCGTAATTACCCTTTCTGAAGTTACTATTTTTTGATGCCTCTCGATCGGTGGTATAGTTGTAGTATCTGAACTCATATACCAACTCACACCACACTCACACCACACGCACGCACACCTCTAGTACACAAGCTAGACCTACAACTACACACACGGAGCACGCGTGTTTGAGTTCTGACAATTGTGGCACGAACGTGTGTGGGAGGCGCTGGAACACTGTTCGTTAGCGCGCACTATTCCTAGTGAACAGTACCACGGGGTGAGACACCCGGTAAATTCGCTCCTCCTGGGAGTCGAACTCGCGGGCAGGCAGCACGCACACTGCGATGCTAACCACTGCGCCACTGGCGCGTCTCCCTTTCTGAAGTTACTAGGCAAGATGGCGTGGCGACACACCGCGCCTGTGTGTACATGAGCGTATTTTGTATTTTTAATAGTGTTAAATAGTTGTTTTTTTCAAAGAGTAAAATGGATCTACTGAAGCGAAAGATTGTATGTATTAAGAAAAGTATTTGTAGTTAGAAGTGTTAATTCAATTTGTATTGGCAGGTACCGTGGGTTTATTCCTTGTTCGAGAGGTATATGTATGTAAGTAAAATGGATCTAGAAAGATTGTATGTATTAAGAAAAGTATTTGTAGTTAGAAGTGTTAGTTCAATTTGTATTAGCAGGTACCGTGAGTTTATTCCTTATTCGAGAGGTACATGTATGTATGTAAATGTGGTTGGTAAGTTATAAAAAAAGCCAAAAATTATTATCGGAAACTGTAAAAAGGCTGAAGAAAAATATCATCAAAAAATGTAAACTCATTTAGGTCGAGAAGTTTAAAGTTGTTCGAGAGGTATATGCATTTATGTAAATGCGGGGGTAATTTTCCAAACAAAAAAAAAGGCAAAAAAATTATGTCGAGCAGTCAAAAAAGGTTTTAAAATGAAAAAAAAACGAAAGAAAAAGTTTAAAAACTGGAAAAGCGAAAAAAAATACCGTCAGAAAGTCTAAACTCATGTAGGTCGAAAAATCTAAACTTGTTCGAGAGGTATATGTGTGTAAATTCGGTTTGTATTTTTTAGACAAAAAACACCAAAAATTATAATCGGAAAGTCCGAAGAAGGTTTAAAAAACTGTATAAAAGCTAAAGAAAAATACCGGCAGAAAGTCTAAACTCGTCTAGAAGGTAGACCTATGTAAATACGCTTGGAAATTTTTTAGACAGGAAATATACGCTGGAAACTACTGTCAGAAAGAAAAGTCTATGTTTAAAAAGAAACTAAAAAGATAAAGCTTTAAAAAGTTGGCCGGATGATACACTGGTCATTGCACAGCTATTCACCGGTGTAACCGGCTTGTTTACCGGGTGGAGCACTATTCATCTAGAATAGCTACGTTTTCCTTTCAGTGTAGGGGTTAGTAAATATGGATGAGCCGATGGATTTAGATGACTCTTTGAGTTGCATTTGAAAATTTGAGAGGAATACATATATGTCTGTCAAAATATGCTAAAAATGTTAAAACATGAAAAGTTGTTCGGAAAGATGATATCCATCTACTCGTAAAAGGAAAATTCAAACGGATGACTGAGTGCGACAAATTTGACAAAATTCATCAAATGTTTTTGCGAATCTGGTTGCAAAATCAAGGAGTTGGAGTCGAACAAACTCGAAACCGATCACGGAAATAGAACCTACTTGTCGGCGCGCATATATTTCATGTACATATTATCGCGGAAAAGGAAAAAAAAGAAAAAAAATACAGTTGTTCGGAAGGAACGGATGACTGAGTGCGGCGAATTTGACAAAATTCGAAACAAAAAGGTTAAAACATGAAAGTTGTTCGGAAGGATGATATTCATCTACTCGTGAAAGAAAAATTTAAACAGATGACTGAGTGCGACGAATTTGATAAAATTCGTCAAATGTTTTTGCGAGTTTGGATCCAAAATTAAGGAGTTATAGTCGAAGGAACTCGAAACCGATCACGGGAATGAAACCTACTCGTCGGTCCGCATATATTTCAGGTACATATTATCACGGAAAGGCCAAAAAAAAAATCCATGCATATTAACCGGTACTGTTCATCGCAGAACACCGCAGAACCCTATTCACCACGGCACTGTTCATTAACCGGGTACTGTTCATCGCAGAACACCGTAGAACCCTGTTCCATCGGGCGGGGGGTGGATGCGGGCCGTCGATCGGACGGCCAGGATTCGTACTGTAGCTACAGTACCAGAGCCTGAGAGGCCGAGGAAATGTCCTCCCTTTATATATAGTATCTATATCTACTATCTATCATGCGGTAGACAGAGTAACTTAGCTTTTCTACTTGTAATAGTGAGTGAGTAGTACTTTTGAGCCGTATAAAAAAAGTGGTTTATGGAGTACTAGTACCGTCAAATGAAGTGGAAATGTGGTTATAAGAACCAACTGCATACTTACTTCATCTGTCCTAAATAGCCTACACTAGTAAATCTGTAACAATTAATTTATACCCCTAATTAAAAACACATCCTAAGACTAGCTATAGTGGGGAGTATCATATACTAGTATCATGCATATGATACTAGCCTACGTTACTACTTTCATAGTGGGTAGTAACATATACTATGTGGTATCATATAGTGGTGTATTTATTAGCATGCATACTTATCTTGTACTGGAATTCGTTATGTTACCGTATCTACGTATGATACTGTAAATATTCTGGTCCGTAAGAGATTGTCTATATTTAAGTTATTTAATATTTAATTCAGGCAATTTTCCGATATTTTAGATTATAACTATTCGCATATCCAATTCACGTCTCATTCCATATATAACCCGTCGATGAGAGAAGTTGACATGCACGTTTTTCAAGGTCCAAGCTTAAACCCCAACTTTAACAATGACATCTGGCTTCTGTGTTACAAAATTTAAATCATTCAATTCTTATTCTAATAAAGTTTCTTATGATATATTTTTATGACATGTGCATATATTATTGTTTAAATTAGTGATAAAAGTTAACTCAAGAAAGAAAAAGTCATATAAATAAATAAGACATATGAAATAGCATTTTGTTAAAATTGACTCACAGACTTTTAGAGGGTTCCACACTTGCACTTGTAGTTGTAGAGTGTGCAACATAGGCAACACAGTTTTTCCACAACTAAGAAGATCTCCCCCGCTTATCATGACCTTCGATTTTGCATCCAACGAACGGTATTATTCGTACTAATTGATGTATTGAAAAAAAAACATGTTAATGCGTAGTTTTAACATTTTTGTTCATGCATGTACATAAATTTCTTGTTAGTACATGAATCTAAAAAATAAATTACATAAATCCAAAAATAATTGATAATACATTAATATTTGAAGAATTATTGATAATTTGTGCACGGATTGTAAAGTATTTGGACGTCTCAAGATAAGCGGTGGAGATCCTCATAGTTGTGGAGTTCATTTTCCCAAGCTAGGTAAAGCAAAAGACCCTCTCTCCTCAATTTGTAAGATTTCCTCAAGCATCATGCATGATTTAGCCAGCATGCATATTGATGAATTGATGATAGCTAGGTAAAAAAGCATGGGCGGCACGGCATGGGAGTGAACTCGTGTTGATCTATGGCTGTGATCATACGTGGCTGCTAATCTGTTATTTTTTATTTATTTATTTTCTGCACCCGAGGATCAATTGGACATGCACTGTTTTTGCGCTGGCCACTACCGATTTAAATGCACATTACTGTCGGTCGACCCCGCCCACTGCGCCATTTCAACGCTGTCCAAAACAACTCTTCACATTTGCATTTGCGCATCCCTCATCGATTTGAACCCGTCAGATTTATCTTGCATTGTATAGTTACAGGGAGCAAATTAATAGATTTGGATACGGGTTGTCTTTATCGATCGGATTTATCTCGCATTGTGCAGCGCTCAAGTTGACATGCACACTCGGCTTTTGTCGTCATCAAATTATACGACGGACACGTTGGCATGCACGAAAGTCCTCAAGAGTCAGCTTCGTCACAGGATAATGCTTTGATGCTAGATGTAGCTGACTTGGAATCGGTGATTGATTTGTTGTTATCTGTAATGCTTTGACGTCCAGGCACATAGCTAGCTAGCTGACTTTGGGGAGTTCTCCCTTCCGATCATCAGGATTCCACCCGAACCAAGACAGGTTGCAGTGGCGGACCATTGTGGAGGCCAAAAGGGCCATGGCCCCCCAACTCAACTACAATTTGCATAATACTACTTAGTACTTACAATATTTTATCATACAAAACACAAAATAATTCAAATTGGCCCCCTCAACTGCGATGTAGTGTCTTTTGGCCCCTCCAACAATGTTGGTCAAGGTCCGCCACTGACAGGTTGCATGGTAATCTATGAGTTTGCATCCATCCGCATGTGATTATTGAAATATGAAAAGACAAATGTTGTACTCACCTTGTTTTTTCTTTCAGAAATTTCAGTTATGAAGAGAAGCGGCGACATTGCGTCTGTTTTTCAGAAACACGCGGCAAGAAAGTAGTATTGTAAGTTGCTTATGCATATTTCGGACAATTAGTATGAGTTTTGAACTATTTGATGGTAATTTATGCAACTTTTTTACTTAATCTTTCAGTAAGTATTATGTATTGCTTTTATATTGTATTATAGTGCAAATTTTAAATTATTTATTAAATAGGTAAATATAGTTAATTGAAATGGCCAACAATTTTTTGTGCGGCATACCCAATGGTAAAATCCTAGGTCCGCCACTGCAGGATATGATGGTGACAATTGGACGTCATCTAGTAGAAGGTGTTAGTCCGGCTCTGGAGACTACAAATCGGGACTAAAGGCCCTTTTAGTCTCGGTTGGCCACGAACCGGGACTAAATGTCCTCCACGTGGGCGCAGCCGTGCGCGGACGGGTGGAGTACCTTATCAACCGGGACTAAAGGTACCTGGAGTTTTTTTAATTTTATTTTCAATTATATTCTTAATTTTATTTTAAATTCTATTCTTAATTATTCTCAATTCTATTCTTAATTCTATTCCGAAATTTCTCACTTAGCCACACACTTAATATCTAGTTATACACTTAATCTCAGGTCAAAGTACTTACCCTGGTCAAACTTCTTATTCAGTCACCCATCCTCCAGACCAAACACGCTTAACTTTTGAGTTCCTTTCAAATTAGCTTCCAAACGAGAAGTTAGAATTTACTGATATTAGTATCCTATCAATCATATTAACCCTTAAGTCATGACTTTTTTATTGTTTAAATTTTCAAAATTTATTTGAATAAATAACAATGATTATGTAATAATATTTTATGAATAAATAATAATGATTATGTAATAATATTTTTTGAATAAATAGCAGTGATTATGTAATAATATTTAATATGAAATAATTCATATCTTTAAATCCGTAAATTAAAATTTGACAAATAAAATGTCTAAATTGATTAGAAAAATGAGAGGAATTCAAATATGTCATGCATATCATCTTTTGCATCACAGAAACATCGATAAACTTGCCATGAAAAAGAAACCTCTAGCATGGAGCCAAATGATCAAGTTTTGACAATTCACATGGCATAGTTTGCGATAAAGTTCTCATATTCGACAAATATGTGTATCTTGGTATAGGAAGCAATGATTCCGAAGAGATTTTTCAAATTATTTTTATAAATATCATTTTCCTTTTTCTAAGTGGCAAAAATGACCATTTTTGTGAACCAAGTACAAAAAATATATTCGTTGTTCAGCTTGCCCTTGTCACAGCAAGCTTTCAATGAATTGGAAAACCTGCAGATCTTATTAGAGAATAATCCACCGAGTCAGGACCAAGATGTCTGGTCATATTGCTAAGGAGAGAAATATACTACTGGGCAGTTTTATCTGAAGGTATTTTCATCGTTGACAGTACCGAAGACGTACGGATGGATTTGGGAAACTTGTTGCACAATGAATTATAAAGTGTTTGCCTGGCTATTGTTGAGAGATAGACTCAACACTAAGGACATGTTGAAGCGCAGACACTGGAATGTTGCAGACAATGATCACTCGTGTTATGCCCTCTAAGAACATATGAAGATAGGCAACATCTCTTTTTCACGTGTAACTTTAGCCAGAGAGTCTGGAATTACTTGCAAATTCAGTGGACAGTGGGGGATAGCATTCAGACTGTCATCTCCGTGGCGTGGAGAAGATTTCCGGATGTGTTCTCCATGGAGGTTATCATTGTGGCATGCAGGAATATCTGGCTGCAAAGAAATGGCAAAATCTTCAGAAATGAGAGGGCTACCTTTAATAGGTGGAGAAGTGGCTTTGTACATGATATGTATATGCTTAGACATAGGATGAAAGTTGTGGGGCGGTTGCCCTACAGTCGCGCTTCAAAAAAAATGGTGCAAAATGGCACACATCTAATTCTCGCAAAGAGTAGTTCACATTTGATGGATAATCCCCAAGTATTAGGAATTTTCTTGATTTCTATCTAATTTCACCTAGTTAAATGAGTTTATGCTGATTTTTCGAAAGTAATCCAAATTTAAACTACAAGTGTTTGATAAATGTAAGAAGAATGTGTACCCGGGGCATCGTCCATTTCTTTCAAACAGGCATCCCTTAAGAAAGAAAGGCAAGCATTTCAAAGGTGAGGCATATCACCGGACGAAACCTACCCGCCCTACTGGTAATGATATATATGGTATGGTCAAGGATTTAAAAGTAATCTTTGGAAAGGGTCCTGGTGGACAATCTGTTCCGAATGACGCTGATGGACACGTACCCATGTGGAAGAAGAAATCTATATTTTGTGACCTACCCTATTGGAAAATCTTAGAGGTTCGCTCTGCAATCGATGTGATGCACGTGACGAAAAATCTTTGCGTGAACATCCTAAACTTCTTAGGCGTGTATGGGAAGATGAAAGATACACCGAAATCACGGCAGGACCACCAACGTATGAACGAGCGAGACGGCCTGCATCCAGAGAAGTATCAAGGTCCTGCCAGCTACGCTCTTACCAGAGAAGAGAAGGAAATCTTTTTTGAAGTCCTGGGCAGTATCAAGGTCCCGTCTGGCTTCTCATCGAATATAAAGGGAATAATAAACATGGCAGAATATGGAATTATTTACAGATCGACTGGTGCAATGGTAATATCGCAGCTTGTCTGCTGCAGGCAAAAATGGCTTTTTTGGGACCCTGCTTCACTGAGGTGTTGATTCTAGCCTGTTGGAACATTTGGAAGCAGCGGAATGATTGGGTTTTTGAGAACATTAGACCCTCTTTTAGAGGCTGGAAAGCTGGGTTTGTTGCTGATATGACCTTGCTAAAGCATAGGTTAAAGGGTTCTCTTCTAACTCCCCTAAATTTATGGCTTAGTTCTCTTCTGTAAATAGCTTGTAATTTTGTACAGTTTTGGGAGTTGAATAAAGGAATGTGGGGGGCTCCCCCACAGTAGAAAAGCTTCAAAAAAATAAACATGGCAGAGAAAAAGTTCCAAAACCTAAAGTCTCATGACTGCCACGTGCTTATGACACAATTACTTCCGGTTGCATTGAGGGGGATTCTACCGGAAAATGTTCGAGTACCCATTGTGAAGCTATGTGCATTCCTTAATGCAATTTCTCAGAAGGTAATCGATTCAGCAACTCTACCAAGTTTACAGAAGGATAAAGTTCAAAAAAAAGTTTACAGAAGAATGTGGTTCAATGTCTTGTCAGCTTTGAGTTGGTGTTCCCACCATCCTTTTTCAATATTATGACGCACCTCATAGTTCACCTAGTCGAAGAGATTTCCACTCTCGGTCCTATATTTCTGCACAATATGCCCCCTTTGAGAGGTTCATGGAAGTCTGAAAGAAATACGTTCATAATCGTGCTAGGCCAGAAGGAAGCATCTCCAAGGGCTATGGAACAGAGGAGGTCATTGAGTTTTGTGTTGACTTTATTCCTGACCTTAAACCGATCGGTGTTGCTCAATCGCGCCATGAGGGGAAACTGTGTGGAAAATGCACGCTAGGAAAGAAAGCAATAATATGTATGGACGGGCATTCTTTCACTCAAGCACACTACACAGTTCTACAAAATTCCAGCTTGGTGGGTCCGTATATCGAGAAACACATGAATATTGTACGCTCCAAAAACCCGGAGCAGACTGACTCCTGGATTAAAGAAGAACACATGGATATATGGTGCAAAATGGTACCCATCTAATTTCACAAAGAGTAATCCACATTTTATGAATAATCCCCAAGTATTAGGAATTTTCTTGATTTCTACCTAATTTCGCATAGTTAAATGAGTTTATGCCAATTTTTCAAAAGTAATTTCGCCTAGTTAAATGCGTTTTTGTGATCCAAAAGATGATATAGTTGTCATATTTGGATTCCTCTCATTTTTCTAATCGATTTAGACATTTTATTTGTTAAATTTCGATTTACGGATTTAAAGATATGAATAATTCCATATTAAATGAAAAATGCCGACAGCTTTAGTCCGGATTGACTAAAGATGGAACTCTAGTCCCGGTTCGTGATACCAACCGGGACTAAAGCCTCTCGCGCTGGCCCCACACTGCGGCTGCCTGCCAGCAACCCTCCCGTTCGAACCGGGACTAAGCCCGTGCAGCGTCCTAGCCATTTGAACCGGGACTAATGCTCACATTAGTCCCAATTCCAAATATGGCCGGGACTAAAGATGCGAACGGAAGGTCTGTTTTCTACCGGTGCCAGTATTCTGTTGAGGAAAACAAACAAAATAAGTGCATTTTCCGGGACATTTATCTTTGCCAATGGCAGGTAGCCTTTGCCTTTCAACGGCCATACCATGCTTTACTAGTTTACTTACGTTTCCTCACCGACCTTCAAGAAGGAGAGGAACTAATCAAACCGACTAGCTAGCTAGTTAGGGTTTTTAAAATTGGTACCGAAATTTTAGTTTTCTGTATAATGCAAAATATTGTAAAATAAACATTTCTCGAGCATAGTCCCAAACTATATTTGTAGGACCGACTATTTATTTTGGTATAATGTAAAATAAAGATTCACAACATAATCATAACACAAACATATACATAAATTAAAACTTAAATTTAAACCTAGTTTCACACAATATAAACATTAAAAAGTTACATATTAAAACATAAATAATACTAATAACAATAGTTTCCAAACTATACTCTTCATCGGAGTCGATTACGATCACCGGCGCATCCGGCATGGTGGCAACAACCAACAGTGGAGGTGGCGGTGGCACCTGTTGTGCGAACGCTTGGAGTGTTGCCTCCAAGCCGGGCCACTCCACACGGCCTCCTCCAGGGGAGGGTCGCTCACATCGTCCGGTTGCCGCATATACATCTCACCAGAATTATGTGCGACGTATGAGGACTCTGAGAGCTCGTTGGAGGAAGAGAACCACTCAGGCGATGCGCTTGTCGGTGAAAAAAATGTTGAGCTGGTACTCATACTCCGGCTTCACGTGTTGGTCCCAAACGGGGGCGCCCTTGGATTTCACGGGCAATGCCCGTGACAATGCCACTTGCGGATGGCAGTGAGGCACAACTCGCCTGTGAGCGGCAACGCCACCATAATTCGAATGAACTTCATGCGTGAGCCATCTGCTGGGAGGCAACAATCGGCGGACACCTCCCAGTTATTGCACGTGTACTCACGCTGTCGTGCCAGCATTAGTGGAGGATGGCATGCATACATGCGTCGGGTGCAGACGCGCGCAGGACGAGCACGCCTCGGGGTTGTTCGTGACGCGCACATGCCGACGCGTGGCTCCGCAACGGTGGTGAGGCATACTAGTGATTGTGGGCTGGCATGATCTACTTTGTGGATGCCTCGATAGCGGCAATGACTTGGTAGTGCAGAAGGAAGGCGGGGCGGGCTGGGAAGCCACATGGCCGACACTAGTACAAAACGACAGATCGGACACCCCTCTATGTAAATGGCATGAGTTAGGCGACAAAAAAAGTAATTTTCATGCTCAGTGGGAGTGCAACCATGCTAGTCGGTCGATGGACCAACCACAATACCAACGGTTGTAAAAATATCTCCGTTTCTCATATATTGCAAACTGTTAGTACTATTACCTCCATTGCTGATATGTCCACAACGTCAACGGAGCTCTGCCAATCTCCGTTTCCCATGTGAAAGCCCATTAAGCGGTGCGCCTATAACAACACCGTCGTATCTCACTCTCTTTCTCACTCTCACTCTCACTCCAGGTCGTAACCCTAGCCACACACTCTCTCCACACACTTCACTCTCTCGACGGTGAACCCCTTCGGCGCTGATAGAAGACAAGATAGAGCATCTTCCTCTGCCAACCCTCCGTCGTTGCTGTTACTACTCCCCGACATTGTCCCCAACCCACCCGGTGACCGATATTGTGAGTTCTTGCGGACTCGTCATATCCTCTACGGATCCATAGCGGCGGAGGCCCCCGAAGCCCGGATCTAGTCCTCCTCGGATGAAAATGATTCGGATCTAGAGGTTGGGCTCCTCCTCTCTCGCGCCTTCTTTGAGCGCGAGCGAACCGACGGTGTCATTCGAGCGGCAGCGATGCATAAAGTAGTCCGCATCTCCACCGCCGAGCACGCGATGGAAGCCGCCGAGGAGACGTTTGATGACGTGGAACGCACGTTCGCTGGGAAACCCCAAGAGGAAGGTATGATGTAGTCAGCAGCAAAGTTTTCCCTTGATTACAAAACCAAGGTTGTCAGATCCAGTAGGAATTGGAAGAGCTTCAGAAAAGTGTCAGCGGCGTCGTTACCCGATCACTGACGTGGACCTGCACACACAATCAAAGTACTTTGCCCCAACAAAACAGGAAGGTTGTCAATCTCCCCGGCTTGCTGAATACAAAGGATTAAACGTATGGTGTAGAATATGATGATGAACACAAAAGTAGCAGCAGGAAGTAACGTAGAGCGTGGTGAAAACGGTGTTTGTATCAGTGTGGAATAATGGACCGGGGTCCACAGTTCACTAGTGGTGTCACTCCATAAGACAAATAAACATACATGTTGGGTGAACGAATTACAGCTGGGCAATTGACAAATTGCTAACGCATGACAATGCAATATATGACAAGCACATTTTCATTGTTATATCTATTGGGCATTACAACAATATACATAGACCGCTTACTAGCTGCATCTATGACTCATAATCCACTCACAAGATAGCTTTCGGGTCTCCCATGAGTATTAAGTTGCAAGCAACAGATTATAGCATTAAGCAAAGTGTGTAATGTAAACAAACACATTAGACTTAACAGCAGTAGACTTAAGCTAAGTATCGGTTATTTTATCCATAGTGGCAGCAGCACATCTATAGCCTTAGTTGTTTATGTCTATCAAGCCCAGGCTTCTAGAGGCATGAACCCACTATCTAGCATAAATACCCTCTCTTGAAGTCATTAGCATCTACTTGGCCAAAGCATCTACTAACAACGGAGAGCATGTAGGAACATAGATAAAACATAATATAGATACATGAACAAACTTGATCATAACTTCACAATTCATCGGATCCTAGCAAACACAACATGTAGTATTACATAAAGATGATCTTGATAATGTTAGGCAGCTCACAAGATCTAAATATGATAGCACAAGGTGGAGAGACTACCAACTAGCTACTGCTATGGACTCGCAGTCCCGTGGAGAACTACTCACGCATCACTCCAGAGGCAGGTATGGTGATTTAGAGCCCTCCGGTGATGATTTCCCTCCGGCAAGGTGCCGGGAAGAACTGCAGAAACCCTCCCGAACTAGGGTTGAAGACGACGGCGGCTTCAGAACTTTTCGTGGATTTTTGCTCGGGTATCTAGGGTTTCCCGATTAGATGCAATTTATAGGCGAAAGGGCGGCGTCGGTGGCCAGCCGAGGTGGGGTGGCGGCCTAGGTGCACGGCCCCACCCTAGGCCGCGCCGTGGGCCCACCGGCCTGCCTGGTGTGGCCCCCGGCTCTGTCCTCCTGGCTGCTGCTCCATCTCGGTCCAGAAATAAATCAGTTAAATTGGCGTCCGATTCCGAGAATATTTCCAGAATAGATTTTCTGAAACAAAAAGACAGCAGAAAACAGGAACTGACACTGTGGCATCTTGTTAATAGGTTAGTCCCAGAAAATGCATAAAAATGATATAAAGTGTAAGATAAACATGTGGTAATCAATATATAATAGGCGTGGAACATAAAAAATTATAGATACGTTTTGGACGTATCAGTGTTGTTCCAGACGCAGCTCTGGGCGGCCATAGATCGGTGTTTTCTCCCTGGCCAGGGCCCTGGGCCAGATGCGGCGACGGAGGAGGAGGAGGAGGAGTAATAGGAGCTGAAGTTTAAGGAGAAGGAAGTATCGGGGTCCTCTGACAGTAGCTCCGATACCTGGGACGCATCCAGCGGCGGTAAGCGACCCCGCCTCGCCTAAGGTAAACCCTAAATGGCCTAAACAACCTCTCTATATTTGCTCTATTTATGTTATAAACTGCTGCTTACCAAAGTTGTTTAATAGTTTAGTTTAGTTAGCTCGCCGAGGATTAAATTGTGTATTATTTGCTCTGTTTCTTAGCTCTGTTATTTAGCTTTGAGTGTTGTGTATTTGCCTCTGTTTATGTTGTAAAGTGCTGCTTAGCAAAGTTGTTTGATAGTTTAGTTTAGTTTGCTCTATTTATTAGCTCGGCTTATTAGCTTTGTTTATGTTGTAAACAGCTGCTTAGCAAAGCTGTTTGATAGTTTAGTTTAGTTTGCTCTGTTTATTAGCTTTGTTTATGTTGTAAACTGTTGCTTAGGAAAGTTGTTTGATAGTTTAGTTTAGTTTGCTCTATTTATTAGCTCTGCTTATTAGCTATATTTATGTTATAAACTGCTGCTTAGCAAAGATGTTTGATAGTTTAGTTTAGTTTAGTTTGCTATGTTTGCTCTATTTATTAGCTTTGTTTGCTCTTTTTAACAAATATTCGTTGTGTGAAGGGCTTGGTGGATGCCTGGTGACGATGCTGCTGCCGTGAAGACCTAGGAGCAGGGCTCCGTACATGGTGCCGGCACCAGGAACAATACATTTTGTGCAACACGACCTGATGTGAAGACAGAGTCGATGATCATCAGGCGGCCATAAAGACATAAGAGCATGGCTCCATCCACATGCACCGAAGCCACATGAACTTTTGTACAGCAGGGCGAGCAGGAATACGGTGACGAACGGGCGGCCATCTAGTCGCATGGAGCGGCGCTCCATCGACATCGCAGCCCCGTCACCGTGCTATTTTTTGTTTCTTATAGCCCTTATTAGAAACGGTGATTAGTAAAACTCTGTGTCTAATATGAAACATATCGGTAACGGTCTAATATTCTAACTGTTGCCCATGTTAGGGGGCAAAGGTGGATCATCTCCGTTGCAATTGAGCTATTCACATTTTCGTTTCCGATGAGGGTTTTGACCTGTTTCCGATGTGTCATTCTGTACTAGTGAGAAGTGAAATTGATCGGCGGTGGAGGATCGATCAGACTCATTAATAAAACCAGACGAGTGTGACGTGGAGGCGGCGTGAAGCAGCCAGGTGAGCCGGTGTGACATGGAGACGCACATTGCTCGTTTATTCCCAACCCGTCCCAAAAGGAACAGTCCATGGAAAGAACATCCATTTGGAGAGCTAGTTAGGGCGTAATTTTTTGGCTCGCGGATAGTTGCGGACAAATGAGATAGGGATGGTGGTGACGTTAGAGTTTCCCTTGAGGCCCTCTTTCTAGTGTTTTTATGGAGATTAGTGAGGATAATCCCCACAGGGATTGGGTGAAACCCCAAGCTTCTCCCAATCCCATCAAATCTCTATTAATCCCCAGTCCACTAGGTAGGGGTAGTATTTTAGGTATTGAAGAAAATACACTAGAGTTTGAGGAATTCTGGAGAAAAGTGGGGATAAAACCGATCAAATACACTACAACAAAACAACCTTTTGAGATATATGGGGATTTGGAGTTTGACCGGGATAATCCCCACCAATCCTAAAAAACACTAGAAACAAACAGGGCCTAAGAGGGACGTGATGTTTTGACTTGTAGCTCTAGATGAACTCATTATGAAAAATGTATTTTAAGTACATTTTAAAATGTCAAAAGGTCGATCTAAAAACGTCGGGTGTACATGCAGATATTATATGTTCGCACACAGAGTTTCTTGAAAAAAAAAGACATTTTCCATGACCTATGAAAAAATACAAAAAAGTGCCTTGTGAAAATTGATTTAGAGCATTCAAATTTGTCTTTTTTCCGCATAACACACAAAATTTCATTTTTAACTAAAATTTGTGTGGCAACATAGAATGTCCTGAGTGTACATCTGATTTTTTAAATAATCTTTTTGAAATTTTAAAATATTGTTTTCCCCTTAAGAGGCCTTTCAAATACGGTAGAGAAATACTGGCTAATTAGCCGTACACCTTCTCTACTCTATACCGTTTGGAGGGGTTGTGCTCGTCCTTCTCCTGTACCGGCCGGCCCGTAATTAAGGTCGGGGCAAAAGCTCCATTCGCTGTTAGTATTCCGTACTCGTGAAGAAGTAATGGCGCGCCGGGCCGTGACAATGGCCTGGCCTTCCTATAGCCTGCGACTGATTGACCATACGCTATCAATCAGCATCGTCGTCCCATGACATGGTATGGGAGAAACGAAGACCACCCCTCGGTTAGTTAGTTGTTCCCTACAAGAAGTGAAACCTACATGTGTGACCTTGGCCGGCACTGTCGGTGGCGCCATTACTCGCGCACCCGATCGAGCCGTACTACTACGACGCCGGACGGCGACAGTGCATCTCCGGCACCGGCACCGGCACACCACACCGCACGAGGGAGAACCGTGTGAAACGAGCACAAGTGCAGAGGATCTATGAGCGTCCAAGTCGCAAGGACCACACACGATCGATCCAACGACAAAGCTATATATCTGTGTCCATGTTCCGACTTCCGAGTAGACAGGAGATCAATTTTTTTGGGTCCTCCACGTGCCATGCATCCGGAGGCCTTTTAAATAGATCTCCCACTCCCACTAGACTTTCATGTTGCTCTGACGTGATCCTGATGCGTATACTGCGTCACCATACACCAATGCATTGCTCAACTAATTTTCAAACACAGAGTACAATATGTACATACGCTTTTTTGCAATATGAAAAGGTTGTGTGCATCTTTCCGATATAGAGCTCAGGGCTTTGATCCCTTTTTCGAAGAAGAAAATATACATATTCGTAGAAATACCGGAGTCACGAAACCTGGATATTGAGAACGTCCACACATAGTACAGTATCTACCACCAAAAAATAATATTTGGGAGATATAAACCGCATATCTCGAGAATAATAGACAATTAACCCAAATCCTCTTTTTAATAACTAGCAAAATGGCCGTGTGTTGCAACGGGAGAAAAATAATTTACTTTGACTAAAAAACGTCGAAACAATCACAATCAAAATTTTGCTCCTAAATCATCTAAATCTCGGAGCTTGATGGAAAACTGTTTGATGAGCAAGTAAGCACAATCGCCTGTGCTCAAACTCTAGCGTCAACCAAGCTTATGTGGTCTGACATATTTTGTGCACACTATAGAAGCCCATTGGAAAACTCGACGTGAGTCAAATTGCCAAATTCTTATTAAATGTACTATGAAAAATCCATATAAATGTAAAAGGTAGAATTTAGATAAATATATAATTCTACCATGTAAAATTTAAATAATTCTTCCTAATAAATATGTAGGACATGAACAAAATTGAACAATATCAACAATCTAAAACGTGAGTTTTCTTCGATATATGAGCAATCTGATACTAAGCAGAGGAATTATCATAAGGATGGCAATTTTATCCATGGAGCCGGATATCCATGGATATCCGACCCGGTGGATAAGGGTTTGGAGGTTGTCTCTGCCCATGGATTTCATGGGGCGGATATCCACTAACTTATGGTGTGGGCACGGACAATGATTTTGCTCCATGGATATCCAATGGATACCCGGCTGACATGTGAGACCCACGTGTCAGCGAGAGATGTATTTTTTCCTAGGCCCAGCTCTTCTTATTCGTGATGCCCAACTTACTGAGTGACTCAAAACTCACGTAATTACGAAATATTACTAACCCTAAACTACTCACATGCGTAATTAAGGCATCCTCACACGCATGTAGCCGCCTCAACTCCATATCCTCGTCTCTTGGAAAGATTGAGATGAGACAATTATGTATTTTGTGGTGTGATTGTTTGAGATTCTACATATTTTAAATACTTTGTGGTTGAAATATTGTTGATTTAATACTCCGTTGCATTACTCGTGGATATCCATGGATATCCGGATATCTGGCGGGTTTGGATCTGGGGCGACATCCATGCCCATGGATACGAAAGGCCATAGTGATGCTAATGGATTTGGATTTGGATCTGGTTTTGGTATATCCGTCTGAACCCGCCCCATTGCCATCCTTAAATTATCATCACTGAAACACAAAATGTAGCTTTTCTCCAGTCTAAGGATGGGCCTTCTTAATTTTATGCCTGCTATCTTTCCTCTCCTACTCTCCTTCCTCAATTTAGCTAGAACGCTTGTAGATGAACAGGATCCCTTTTCACAATCAGAAAATGAACCGGTGGTCCTGGAAACCTATGAAACATTCACAACAACATCAGAGGTTTTAGTGCCAAGCGAGGAAGAAGAAATTCATTAAGAAATAAAAACATAAAAATCAATGGACAAAGACTGAGTAGAGAATTGTAGCAGAATGCATTGTTAATATAGGATGAGTTAATCCTTCCAAAGGGTAAAGCAAATGTGTACCTTGCGGCTGTGGTAGAGCATGTTCACTGGTCTGCCATTAGTTGAAATCCACCATCATTCAGGCAAATAAATAAAGGAATAGCAGTTAGGTACATATGGTAAGACTAAATGATCAGAGGCGTTTTTCATGCTTACGGGGTCATAAATAGTTTATATTAATTGCATATTTCATAATATTAACTTTTGGAAAATATTTGGAAAGGATCCGTACGAAAACTGTATAGCAGGAGAGTACATACAATCAACTGATCAAATTGTCAAAAAGGTTAAATTTCCAAGAATAATATAATATATCGCCAGGAGAGTACATACAATTCATGAACTTAGGTACCTTATTAAATTTGGATTTTGTAAGATTGCATCATGTTCAAGAAAGTATAATAAAGTACATGATCTTTACACGAGCCGAGAACTGGTTGATGCCCATAAAGAATACAGCAAATTATATGCCTCGTTACTTCCCATGCACATACATGAGCCAAATAATTATGCGTTGCAACGGAGGCATACATATTCTAACGGTTCAACACTAATCGTACCTGTGTTGCGACGGTCCACGTACATAGTAAATATAAAGATGGCCACTTCAGTTTTTCTCTTGACATGATTGGACATCATATCCATAGTAAACAAGGGCCTATCAGAAAAAAAAAGCAGAGATAAACGATGTATATATTTATTTTCCTTCTATGATGTAATAGCAACAACACATCATCAAATCAGATATGAATTGATCAAGAAGGGTTAGCATCCGGCTAACAGCCATACGTAATGCGAGACCAATCTGATAAAGGAACAATTTATGACCATTTTCAAATATATTCACAATTTGTGTTTTTACAGAACCACATTTCAATAGATAAAATAAACTAAACAACACTCTACAACATGATCATCAACAAAAGGTCCATATTATATGAATAAAATGACAGGTAATTTCATTACAAGCAGGAAATATTATAAATCATATTCCTCTCGCAGTATGTGAGTGTGAATTTATAAATTATATTCTTTAATGTACTTATTGAAATTAACTTATGCCTGCAATAGTTACCCAGTACTGTACTGAATCCCACAGGTAACAGTAACAGTTCCTACTCATATTACCCGAGTAATCACATGTATCTTCCTAGATGCTATCATCAAGCACAAATCTCTGAAGATTTGCACGTCAGTCAGAGCAAGGTACTTGAAGCTCCTGTATCTTGGCGTGCATGCAAAGTGTTACATAGGAAAATCTCTCACCCATGTAATACAATAATAGTAGTATATATTCTGCAAGGCAAATCAAGAAATAATAATATCTAGATCAATACTTCGGGTGTGCGCCACTTTTATTTATATGATATTGTTCTCCATCAAGAAGCAAGAAGACTCTACTGGAAGTGCTAGTTGAAGAACGCCACAGTTCAAACAAACTATCAGTTAGTTGACACGATGGATCTATCAGTAGCAGAAAATAATTTGAACTTGATGATTTATGTGGACAAAGGTCAGCTTACTCTAGAGAACATGGACACTGCAGACATAGGTTATCATCTGGTACGATATAAGGACTATCTTCAGTACATGAACTTAAAATGCACAACCACAAAGGGTGCTGAGTTATCATTAGAGACTTAAATACTAAGAATCAGAGGAGCATCGCTCCATCATATTGTTGCAGTTATTCCTTATCACTTGACCCTCACAGATCATGTAAACTTTGATGCATGCATACATGGGACCAACAACAGTAGGACGAAGAACTGAAAATCCAAACTGGACAGAAGGGAAAAGGAGAAAGACTCACCACAACGAAAAGGTAAGCTGTACAAATGCCTAGATCCGTCACACATGTAGTACTGCTATCCAATAAATGATTACAATGGTAACAGTAGCAGAAGTGGAACAACAAAATTACTTATAGTGCAACCTGATAAAGATTAAAGCCCAAAATATGTTTAATTGTACGGAAATCTACATTACGACATAGAATTTGAAAGATGCCCGTCCGTCGGTTGCAACAGGAAAGAAGAATCTACGTCAAGAAAGAACATAAAGTAAATTCTCATTGCATTAGCCACTTTGTTTCAAGTTCAGCATTACGACAAGGAATTTGAAAGATGCCCGGGAAAGAAAAATATACGTCATGAAAGCACGTAAAGTAAATTCTCGCTGCATTAGGTACTATGTTTCAGGTTCAGTATTAGTACCTTGCAATCGAAGCATTATCTCAATTTATTTGAGAAGAGAAGGTAGTAGTACTCCGTACCTTGCAATCCAAGCAGGGGTCATTTATCATGTTTTTTACATGTAAAATTACCCGAACATTTTGTAGTCTGCCTACTCGAGTAGATGAAGCATCACGTTTTAGGTAAGCCAAGTTAAGAATGCACCACAAAGTTGGAACTCCCAGTTGTTTATCATTGCTCTGGAGAAAGTTGACCACAAAAGATGGCCTACTCAGTGAGGAACAATAACATCCATTACAGCTTCATTGCTTGATTCGTCCCCAGCTGCCATATTTGTAAGCACGAACATGCCCTGAAGAGAACAAAATTGAAAGATCAATAGTTTATTATTCCTGAACAAAATGCTCAGAATCTGCAGAACACTTTGCAATTAGCAGTGAGACTAATTTAGCAGTTGCGTAATACAGTACATATCTGGGCATTTAGGCATACCACATATAATGCTTGAGAGAGTACAATGGTTAGCTCCTTCATAATGAAGTCCTAAGAGCCCATACAGATTTTAGCCTTAATGTTGGATCCATGGTGTCTGATTCGGAATTGTACCAACCATGTGATGTTTTGGTACTGCACATAGCTGGACAGATCAGGAGAACCAGCGAGTCTTTCTCAAAAAAAAAAAGAGAACCAGCGAGTCGAGGACTGAGAGGAGACGGGAGTGGGCCTTACGTCGTTGGCTTTGACCGGCCTGGATGCCGAGACGGTTCCGAAGGCCGCGAGGGCGATGAACACGCCAAAAGCGCCGGATCGTCGCCGTCCCCATCGTTGTCCGCCGCCGGCATGGTCGATAAGCGGGGGAGAAGGATACCGGAGATGGCGAGGTAGTCTTGGTGGAGAGCGCGCCGGTGTTCTGGTGGCGGCGAGTGGAGACTGGAGAGAGCACGCCGTCTGGAGGAAGCATGGGCGGCCGCGGAGGGAGCCAGGCCATTGGGACGTAGGGCGGGGTCACGGCCGAGCTTCAGTGACTTGCAATACACAAGTCACCGAGCGACTTGTGCCAATCTCGTCCCTCTGTTTTTGATCCGATGGATAAGATTCATCCGAATCTGAAACACAAAAATAAAACTTTTCAGAAAAAATTCTAGTAAATCATAAATGTTTCTTTTTGGATTCTCTGAAAGTTACATCCTATTTCGATTAATGGTTTGCGTATAAATAGTGTTTTATGTTTCAAACTAAAAAAAGCTATATATTCGCAAACGGTTAGTACAAATCAGATAAAATTTTCACAGAATAGCTATAGAAGCATTTATGATTTACTGGATTGTTTTCGATTTTTCTGAAAAGTTTTATTTTTGTGTTTCAGATTCGGATGAATCTTATCCATCGGATCGAAAACAGAGGGACGAGATTGCCACAAGTCGCTCGGTGACTTGTGTATTGCAAGTCACTGAAGCTCGGTCCGTCACGGCCGGCGGCGCGGGTTGCGCGCTTGGCCAATGTGCGGGGCGAGGATATGGACGGCTTCGTCCGGCGCCGTATGAGATGGCCAAGGGCTGCTGGCGCTAGGGTTTGAGGGGGCAACGGCTGCTGGAAGGGAGCAGAGCTCTCCATCGAGAGCTGCAGCAGAGACGTGGATGGCGGCGTGGGGAAGGTTACCTGGAGAAGAGGCAACTAGAATCACGTGGAAGATTCGATGGGGAAAAGCTAATCCACCACTGTGCTCTCGAGGTAGCAGTCACCACTCAGCTACGCCTGCATCAACAGTTGCGACGGCGAGCGCCTATGGCGCGACCACGCGAGGTGCCGAGCTTTCCGTGCTCCCGCTGGGCGCCAGACATGGATGAAGGATGGCGGCTCCGTCTTGAATGTCGATGGGGAGCACAGGTGGGTATGGAACACATGGCGCGCTGGGATTTGCAGTAGATCGGAGGCAGGGGTGGCGGCGACGACGTAGGATGGATGGCATTGGGGAGGCAGGGGGAGCACGAGCAGGATCTAGCGGGGCAATGGGTGTTGAGGAAGGTGCGCTTTAATTACTCCTGATTAGCGGGAATTGTCAGTGCGGGGAAAACCTGTCGTGGGAGGATGTTGGACGAAAATTTTGACGTAAACATGGGAACCAAACTTTTCTTTTAGGTAGAAAACAATAATAAAACAAAAATTAGCCAGAAAACTTAAGAACCGGTATGGCTTCTTCAGGTAGAGGAGACGATCAATAACTGATATAGGTTTTCCGTTCCTCTCGCTTGTGACACCGGTGCTTTGACCGGCCTCCGATGGTCCTTATCGCCTTGGAGGTGCGGCGGGCCACAACCCCTCGTTGATGGGATAGTTTTTGTACTTATTGTTTTTGAAATTTCCATGTCTTCTTTGGAATGGTGACGTGGCGGCGACATGCTGAAATCAGAATAAGCTCCTTCCCACCCAATCCCTGCTTCATTGGTGTGCCTAGCACCGGCGGAGGGCACATGGCGTTGTGTATCCGGTCGGTTTTCGTATCCGTTGGTTTGGTTGCAGGTTTGCCTCTTCCGATTTAGAGTTCTCGTCGTTGGTGATGGTTACTGCTTCGGTGCGCTAGTCCTTCGTGGGTTTAGCACGACTCTACATCTTTGTCTACAACAAAATCTACTACGACAAGCTTTAATTTGCCCGATTCCGATGATGGAGGAGCGAGGACAGTGGTGCGCTTGTTGTCGTCGCTAGGTGGTCCAAAAAATTATTTCTATTTTGTATTGCTTATTGTTTATGCTTATTAATAGATCGGTAAACCTTTTCGAAAAAACAAAATCAGCCTTGGTGTTTGCATTGGCAGATGCACAAAACAAAAATGTTTTTAGAAAATAATGACCTAACTATGTAGCATTCGTAGTTCAAATTTAACCGGCTTCCTTCTAAATTGGCAGCAAACCGTTTAAATTGCCCAAAATAGATAGAAATCTTGGAAATGCAAACCGGTTGGGTATTCAGATATACAATATATGGTCTAATTTGAGTGAAAAATGGAGTGGTGCCACTTTCCACTATATTCTTAGTGGTTGCTTCACAAACAAAAAAAAACACGTTTTGCGCACTTACAAAATGAAAATACTTTTTTTTGCAAACATGTTGGAATCTCCCTTTGGCAACATTGATTACCATCCCAAGATGCACACGTGTGCAAAATATGAGCACATTATCACAAACTATGGCATGGTTATGGTCATTACCTTACTCATTTGGCTTGAAATGCCTGAATCTTCTCATACATGGTATATCTTTTCTGAGAACACTTTTCTAAAATGATTTTTTCAAACATGTTGGAATGTCGTCGTTGCTTTCAGGTCATCCGCGACATATCAGGACACAGTGGAGTGGCGCCGCCGTTTGCATTTCATCCACAATGTGGGAACCATCGGAGGTGTCGCCGCACTCCTCTTGCAGGACGAGTGAGAATCAATGAGAAGCATACCCCCGGTTGGACTCACCGTTTCTCTTCCCGATGGCCCCGGTTTCTGCATGGCCCCCAATGAGGAGCTTTGAAACGATAAGATGACGACGACTTGGAATAACTAGCATTGAAGTACATTGTTTTTCTCGTTTCTCAGTTATATAAAGAAGAGGTGTCTCAGTTTAGAGGGATATAAATTTTAAAACTTATTACAGGAGTACAATTCAACTTATCCCAATAGTAAGTTTCTAGATTAAAAATGATAGCTAAATATATACCCGAAAACACCACACCTAGCTAAAAAAAAGGCACTGCCATATGGGACCTCAAAGCTTGGGTCCTTTGGCAGTCACACTAGTTGGCTAAATTCAGAGTCAAAATTTGTGCGCGAAGAACGCCCGCGTGATTGAAAACTTAGCGCCACCCGCCCCCTATTCACGCGTCACGGAGCAAATTTTTTGCCAAGTCCCCTAGTTCCCACCGAAACTATCTCTCTCCCCTAACCCTAGCTCCTCTCCCTCCGCAGCGGTGAGGAGGAGCTCGTCCTCCGTAACCCACCTCTCTCCCTGCCGCCACCCACCCTCCTCTCCCCCTCAATTTTCGTCGCCGCAAACCGCTGCACCGGATCTCGAATTGAGGCTTGGTTTTGGATCCGCGGACAAAAATGGACAAACGGAGGGAGAATGGTGAGCCTGTTGGAGTAGCCCTTTCGCAGGTTACCAAACTTGATGAAAACGACTTTCAAAATATAACTCAATGGAAATATTAGTCTATAAAAATTGTCATTGATTACCAAAAACACATGACAGATCCATGCACTTTTAATCTGTCTCATTTTAGTAATTTATGACAATCACAATAAGAGTGCTTACATAATGAAATTTAAAACAAGTGTGCAACTTGTTGTCATGAAAATAACATAAATAGAAGATATGTGACAATGTCAAGAATGTAAAAGGCATGCTCGACGATCGCATTGCTAGGCGTCGGACACTCACACGAGTGACAAGATTTTATTGACCGGGTTCAAACTCGACTCACGAGCAAGAGAGGTCTAGTCCTATTGAGAAACTTCGGGTGCACGAATGTGACAACCCAGAAGTGCGTCGAGGAATCCCACCAACACGCCAAAAAATTCATCGAGATTATTTATTTGAGCTTGAAATTTGGACGAATCACACTCGAACCAGAAGTCTGAAAAGACCAACTCAACAAGTAGGTCTCACCATCAGAGGGAAAACTCATGCTTTGTATGAGAGATGATTCACAAGTGACCCACGGGGTGCATTTCATAGGCCTGGAGCCTTGTAATATAGCTAATTTTTTTAAAATAATACACTAAAATTAATTAATTCCAGAAATATTACGCGTTTTAAATTTTTTGCAAAAATAGGATTCCGTCATCTTCGCTGAAGCCGACGTTGCCCTGTCGTCGTTGACGAGGACGACGAGCAGGCTGTCGTCGTTGACGATGACGACTGGCCTGTCGTCCTGAGAGGCCATGCAACGTCGTCTTTGTGGAGGACGACGATCGCCTGTCGTCTTTGCCGACGACGACGTTGCCCTTCCACGGCAGAGCGCGGCAGCAGAGCACGATAGGGCCCAAAAAAAAACCGCTAACTCACGATTTAATTTTTGTGTTTCCCGGTCGTTCCCGCAATTTGTCTCCCGCCCTTCTTCTCCCGCTCTTTTTCTCCCGCCCATTTCCTCCCGCTCTTTTTCTCCCGCCCATTTCGTCCCGCCATTTTTCTCCCGCTCTTTTTCTCCCGCCCATTTCCTCCCGCCCTTTTTCTCCCGCGTGAGCTTATATATACCCCAGCAGACATTGTGATGGAGGCGTGTGGTGTGTGGTGATTTTCTTAGTCGCATAGGAAGGATGTCTGGTAGTTCGGGTCCTAGTTTGGAACATAGGTCATGGTGTGTTATGTATGAAGCCGTAAGATGGACTGATGTCGGATTTATTAGGGAGGGTAGGGCGAAGAGCTGTTATAGGGAGCTAGTTAGTGAGTGGGAAACATTCGTGAGCTGAGAGAAACTATAGCCAAAAAATACAATATCCCGCATATGACCCCTGAAGAAATTTTAGATGAAATTGATGGGTGGCGGTGGAAGTGGCAGAGAGTGAATGAGCTAAAAGATATCGAGGCGGGTCTACGGGACATGCCTATGACACCTAAGTCAAAGATAATCCATTTTTCGCGGGAGGCCTATGCATTTCACGTGGAGTTAACTGAGTACAGAAGTTATATTATGTTAGAATATAGTGTTATTTGTCTGAAATTTTTTCCTCTGGTATTGTTCTTGTGCAGCGCTGGCCCGCAGACGCACAGTTTTTGAACAAAGATATCCCTCATTTTGGTTGGATGGAAGCTCTTTTTGGCGCTTGTCCTGATGGGCGCCCACAGAATGCATTGTACGCTGATGACGTGAAGAGGGCTATATCAAAGGCCAAAGATGACAGTGATGATGATTTCATGCCTCCTAAAAGAGGCAAATGCAGACGTAAGTTTAAGAGTGTTGGCGCATCGAAGGCTGTCGCCGATGAAAATAGTGATGATGACTTCATGCCTCCATCACGAACACGTCCTCCTCGGGAACGGGTCCAACAGCTAATTGTGCAGCAACAGCTGCTGCATGGTCAGCAACAGCTCGTGCTCGTGCAGCCCTCCTGTCCCGAACATGTCTCTGTATGCACAACTCAAGTCTATCACGTATCGCCGTGTACTTCCATTCTTGGTTCTGCTTGCATAGTTTCTTGAATAAATTCATCAGGTCCTTATTTCCAAACTGCGAGAAGAAGTTGGCACCTAGATGGCGCATGCACCAACGGCTCTGCATGTCTTGCCATGGAGTCTGTTCTTCAGGTGCAGGATTGGTTAGTGTCTTTATCGCGCTGAGTATGCTGCATGCATGTCGTGAAGGATGCACACATTCGGCTTATCCTTCACAACAGCTATCTTCAGTTGCTTGAAGAACCAAGTCCAACTATCAATGTTCTCGCTCTCCACAAAAGCAAATGCGAGGGGCACAACTTGATTGTTACCGTCTTGACCAATTGCAGTCAGGATCTGTCCCCTATACTTGCCCGTGAGAAATGTGCCATCTACACATATCACCGGACGACAATGTCTGAAAGCCTCGATGCATAGGGCGAATGAGAAAAACACTCGATGCAGCACCCTCACATTTGGGAACTCTGGCCTGAACAAATCTTGGATTTCTACATAGGTGCCTGGATTCCGGTACTGCAGAGTATGCAGCAGCCGTATAACAGAGTCATATGAGTCGAAATATGAACCAAATCTGTGCTCAAGCGCCATATGCTTAGCCCTCCAAGCCTTGCCATAAGATATTTCATAATTGAATCTGACAGCCACTTTTGTTTGGAGGGCACTAACTTCCATCGATGCGCATGACACTATCTCGGTGTATAGCGACCGAGCTATAAGCGTGGAAGAAAGATTACGATGCTCTTTAGGGATACTGTCAATTCGACATGTGTGAGGTACAAAGTCACTTATCCTCCAGCTATAACCATTCTTTGGGAGATGTCCATGCACCCTGCCGGGACGATTTATTTCAGCACATTCTATTGTCAAATATTTCTGACTGGACACCACAGTATTCATAACCCTCCAGGTGGACAATGCCCATTTGATGACTGCATCCCTCAAAGCTTGCTTGTCAGTATACATAGCACCCTTCGCAATGTTGTTCTCATGATATTCCCATGCTGAATCATGACCATCATCTACGGTCATGGTCGTAGAAAAGTCCTGATCCCATGCTGTAGGATTTGGTACCTCATCTATGTTCTCTTCTCCGTCTGACTCATCGGAATCATCGCCTTCAGTACTATAGCCATCTATATCTTCAGCTTCCATCTCGTTCTGCATGTGCCCGTTCATTTGCCCGTCTACCTCGTCGCCATCCACCTCCCCACTGTCATTTACCTCATTTTCTACTTCAACTTGACTGCTCTGGCCTGAGTCGTACCCACCTCCACCAAAATCAGACACATAATTTGACATAGACTCACTTCCCTGGCCAGGATCATATGCACCCTCACCTTCATGGGCAGAAAACTCGTCCTCAGGGACACTGACCTTGTTGAAGGCGGGAAGGACTAGGGCACAAGGAGAACAATTCCTTTTTGCGCAACCTTTTAACCATCCCGCCCATTTAGAATCAGACTCCAGTGGTTTCAAAACGAAGTAAATATTTGTCCTTGAATTGCTCCACAAAGCATGAACACTGACGGTCTGTGTCTGACTATCAAGCCCTAAACTTTCCGTCACCCAATTTTTTACCTCACTTATAGACCATGTTTGAGGAGCTGGGAGGTCAACATCTATATAAGCAAACTCACTCAGATCAGCTCCCGTTTCACAAATTTGGACTCTACCAGCACCATAGAAAAACCTGATCTTCACTAAATCCGACATCTCCGCTGACATAAATAAATATTTACCATCGTTAATATGCCTACAAATATTTAGCCAGAAATATAGCTACACTATTTACTACCGTCACAAACTATTTCTTAACAACGCATGTTCATACATATAACAAATATAGCACTACAAAATTACTACCGTCACAAATATAGCATATGACCGTCGAATCATACCCTTGAAGCGTGAGAGGCAACGCCGTCCGGCAGTCTCGAATCAACGGCGCACCAACACGAGCAGAACCACCACAATGCAGGCCTCCAGCACCACCACCACCACCATGCAGCCCTCCACGACCACCATCACCCCCACCCGCCAACCATCACCACAACCTCCACGAGCTATCCCATCAACAGATCGGAGTTCCCCTAGCTTCTCTTAACCTTCTAGCACCGATTTATGGTGGCAAATCCGAAGATTATTGGTATAAAATGGAGATTTAATTCGGTTTGTGTGGGAGGCAGTGAGAGGAAACGAAGAACAAAGAACACGCAGGCGAGTGAGGAAGAAGAAAGAAGTGAGGAGAGAGGAAATCGCGCGGCCGGGCTGTCGCCTGCATGCATGCAGCCACCTCTCGTCATTGCCGTGGACGACGGGGCCCACCAATGTCGTCATCGGCGTGGACGACAGGCCAGCGAAGACGACAAGCCAGCGAGGCGACTGCGACGACGTGGCTCAGCCAGTAAGCGTTCGACGCGTGGACCTGTGGGCCCTCTCGTCATTGCCAACGACGACAGGTCGACGTCGTCATTGACGAAGACGACGGGATCCTATTTTTGGAAAAAAAATTGAAACGCGTGTTATTCCTGTAATTAAATAATTTTAGTGTATTATTTTAAAAAAAAATTAGCTGTAATATAGACCACCAATACCCTTGGTGAGAGGAAAACATATAGACAAGAGAGTCCAGTCAAGAAAAAACCAAAAAGATCCTTTAAAAAAAGAAAAAGTAAGAACGCTCTAGTCTTGTTTGGTCCGTGCACTTGGTCCATGAAGTGAGACTACCTCCATGAGGGATGCCCACTAATGGGTTTAGTGGGATTCCCTCTCCTTTCTGGACTTATTTTATTCTGTCTTCTTTTTTACTTCACCATTTAACCTTTTTCTTTTATGTTTGTATTTTCTCCGTCGTTGTATTTGTATTTCTGGTGCCATGAGGTTTGTGCTGACATGAGGTGATCCTCCATGCGAAGATCATATTTATTTCTTACAATACAACTTACCCGAGAATAAATTGTATACTTCAAATTGTCTTGTCAAGTATCACAAAGCTACTTGACAGTCTTAAAACCGGTTGTTCTAGCACCAAGCACTGCAAATGTATGTGATGTTAGTAGACCCATGATATATAGAAAAAACTCTCCCATAATATATGCAACTGGGAATAAAATCGAATTTCATTGCATATAATAGCAAACAACCGTTGATTTTCCTATATATACACAACAATGTAGACATCAAACAAAGATGTATTTGCATGAAAGGTGAACATTTAAGCACAAACCATACTTATTACTATGCCCATTTTGTCTTAAACCCTCTAAACTTCTCCCCCGTTGGAAACAAGTGCCGAAATGGACAAACAACAAATTTAGAAGGTCGATACAGGATAAAAAAAACATCAACATATGAAACAAACAATCAAAGAGATGCCAAGAACATATTTTGGACACAATCAATAATCTCATTAGGACAAACTTGAGTCCAAAATGCATCCAAAAAATATGGGTGCACAAAGATGCTATAAAATAATAAAAGCAGTCATAAGAAAATTCTTAACAGAGCCGCCAAAGAACTGAAAAGACTACGAAGGGTGGTCAGCTAAGAACATGGATATCAATGTGGGGTACTCATTGTCTTATATATATATATATATATATATATATATATATATATATATATATATAAAATTTCTAAGTGATCAAAAATCATGATGAGAAAATTCACAATTAAAATTGTACACAAAAAATAGTGACATAAAGAAAGTAATATGTTATCTATGAGAATTCATAAAATATAACAATAAGATATTTGCATGAAACAGAACTCGGTTTATCTTTAATAAACTTCAAACACAAGCTCTCAGAGCTTGTGAGTACATAGTGACTTACTGCTAGTTTTTGTTGGAATTAGGACTCTAATAAACAAGCTTACAGGCACTAATTAAATACCTATGTATCCACCCATGTGTATATACATACCACAAATAGATTTACTCTGGGATTTTCGGCCGCCACAGGTGTTTCTTGTTTGCAATGGTATTCAGCTGACAATCACCCAGTGTGAAATACGCAAATTGGACCGAAAATTGTCACCCATGTGACTATTTCTGCTAGACAAACAACCTCTGCATATATAGCGCGCACCAGACCCAATCCAAACAAAACATGGGATTATACTTTTGTTTTAATCACATGGTAGTTTTTGGGAAGGTTGCTCCATTTTTTGTGCGAAAAAGATCACCATATTTGTATTCCAAAGTTGGGTTAAGTTTTCATGATTCGTATGGGTTGCTTCAGCTTCACATGCCTGACGAACATGAGACCTCGACAGGAGCTGGTCACAGTCGATTTTTAACCAGTCCAAGAAGAGCGACTGCTCTGTATTCTGATCAGTACATGTCATGGTAATTACCACTGAACCTGAGGGAACACAACTTCCAAAATGGTTGCAATGGAAATACTGATTTGATGCTTACCGTTTGTAATACAGTTTCGTCAGATAACCCCTTTACCAATATATAGACGAGGCATGTCAGCTCCAACTCCTATCATCCTATGGCAAATCACTATGTTTTACAGCGTCTAAGGTAGAAATGGCACATGCCATCAGGAGAAGAGCTAGCCCAAACATACAACTGACAATATCCGCTTTTGGCAGAAGCAACTGAATAGTTTCGCCTTTGCCTTTCATTTTGTCCGTTGAACTTCCTTTTATCATTGATAAAAGTTTGGTGTTCCATGGCTACTGTGCCGAGAAATGAACATCATGGATGGATAGGATTTGTTGGTAATTAAGTACAGCTTTATGGTGATCATGGATTTACCTGTACAATAAGTGCTTTCTGTACAGTAGTTGCTGTCTGGACAGTGCAGAGCATATTCAGTAACCTTAATTGCATGCTCACTTAGTTGGATAGTAGCTTTTTTTTGTGGAAAGGAGGGTGTCCCCGGCTTCTCCATGAGTTGACTCATAAATACATATAATTAATTTTTTTGACGAAAAAATTCCATATTATTAATTATTCAACAATGCCAAACAGAACCAGATATAATTGTTGAACAAATCGTCAGGGGAGAAAAAGAACTCGAGGTCATCCACGCCTCTCACGACAGTATCTCCATAACAAAAACTCAACGACAAGTGACAAACAATGCCAATTACACTAGCCCTAGACAAATCCTTCATTGTATCTATCGTTGGATACTAGCTTTCGACATTAGATGCAGAACAACACACCCCAACGATCAAAAATTGTTATTTTGATGTGATCCAAATCATAGAAAGATAGAGCCTAACTTCGGACGGAGCGAAGCTAGGCCCGTCGCCAGAGGCTTGGGCCGAAGCGAGTTGTTACCGTCTTGGATTAGGTTTCCACCAATATGTATACCTCTTGTAAGCTGCCGGTTGGGATAGTAAACATTTGCTGGCTGACGCCCGTGGTTTTTTCTCTTCCTTGTTGGAAGGGTTTTCCACGTTAAATTTTGTGTCCCCGTTGTGTTGATCTTGCTTTTGTTTATCGCTTTATTGCCTATCGTTTATAACAAAAATTATGCCATCTCATTCGCAAAAAAAAAAATGCCATCTTCCCCTTTCAGTCTCCGGTGCAAGAAATGATGTACAGTTTTTGGGATGTTATAAATAATAAATAGTGCATAGAACGAAATAATTTTGCAAGAAGAATCCGATGACAGTATTTTCTCACATAATCAGTGGTCCAAATTACGTAATGCTGACTGCACGCATCCACGACAGTACACATTTCTGGAGGGAGGTAGTAAATTCATAGCAAATTGATATCAAAAAAGGGAGAAAAACTAGCATTTGATGAGACTGCAAGGAATCTTCGCAAAAATTAGGTTTCCTATGTATACTTTGCCGTCTGTAGCTAGGATCAAACGAAGAAATAGCCGTGCTATTTGATTTTAAATGCTGCTGCAAGCTGCTTTCAATTCGTGCATCCTCATTACTCTTATAGGATACAGTATGTGTTATATCTTCTGTAAGATATTAGAGCTTTCCGGCATTGCTTACTTCTATATCACATTGCTTAGCAGATAAGTAATTCTGAATTTGTTATTTGTGGTACCTTTTCTGATCTAGTATTTCTAGACCTAATTTTTGTCTTGTCATAATTACTCATTTTCCTCATGGGATCTTTTTTATTTTTGGATTTCCCTCAAGAAAGCCTTCCATTGTTAGATCATGACTACTTTAACAAGAGCAAAATGAAGCCATATATTTGCTTTGGAAATAAAATACTTGGATGATCACTTTAAGAATCTCTCCAAAGGAAAGACCGAATCATGATAATTCCTGCACCCATCTTTAGTTCCCCCCACTTTTCTTTTTGCAGCAAAGAAGATCTTGTGGGCTCCCTTACCCACTTAGCTAGTCACTTAGCAAGCAGTAATCTTTGCATCTCTTTATACTGATTTTTCTTCTACACTACGGGAATCGCACAAGACGCCGACGGCCGTATTATACGCCGACGGCCAAATGTCTGGGCCGTCGGTGTACGAGGCGAGTTAGGATAGCCGCGACCTCGGCCGTCGGCGTAATAATCCCCGTCGGCGTAGCCATACATGGACCGATGGTCGCCGTCGGCGTCAACAAGGCCGTCGGCGTACAACGCCCGCCATGACGGTGCCCGAACGGGGGGCTTTTTGCTGCGATGCAACGCCGACGGCTGCCGTCGGCGTCTATATGTGGACTTAGACGCCGACGGCCACCGTCGGCGTATAATTATTAATTTTTTCAACTATTATAAATGAATTTAGGTTTATTTATTTCTCTATATAATATTTAATGTAGGTATAATTTATATATAAATTGGATCTATAATTTCCCTCCCAATTTCGGTATCCCACCCGCATAAAATAACGGTTTGAGTCTTCCGGAACCCGACCCTACAACATATAAATGTAAAATAAATAAAAACAACATATGTAATATACACCTAGAACATAAATATTAAATATATGGCTCAAAAGATCCTGCCCCGTGGTGTGACCGACTTCACGAGCATCACTGTTTCCTTGGCTAGTATTTGGGCATATAGCTGGAAACTCCCACATCGGGCGAACGGGAGGGAATATTCGCAAGAGTTGGGGTATATGTGTGTTTTTTCTTGTACCTAGGGACTATCCTAGCCCAACCAAGCAAAAAAATCCAGTGAGCTACCCCCTTTCGACGCCCATACCGGCCGTAGACGGAAAAGCTAGGGTTTTCTCCAGCGGGTCTAGGATTTCGCCGAAGAGGTGCTCCGAAACGTCGTGATCCCACCAAAAGCTAGGGGGTGCCATATCACATGTGTACAAGTGTGTTTTGGGTTGTAGATGTTCAAGATACTGCCTCGTGGTGTGACCGCCTTCACGAGCATCACTGTTTCCTTAGCGAGTTTTTGGGCATATAGTTGGAAACTCCCACATCGGGCGAACGGGGGGAATCTTCGCAAGAGTTGGGGTATATGTGTGTTTTTATTTCACCTATGGCCTAACCTAACACAACCAAGCAAAAAAGTCCACTGGCCTACCCCCTTTCGACGCCGTTCAAGGGGGTAGACGAAAACGTTAGGGTTTTTCCAGCGAATTCAGGGTTTCGCCGAAGCGGGGCATCGAAGCGTCGGAACCCCACACAAACCTAGGTTGTCCAATATCATATGTATACAAGAGTGTTTTGTGTCTTAAATTTCCAGTATATCCTACTCCGGGGTGTGACCGGCTTCACCGACTTCACATTCTCTCTAGTGAATTTCTGCACTAAGAGGTGAAAACTCCCCTTTCGGGCGAATCGGATGGAATATTGCATTTATTTGGGGTAGACTTTGGTTTTCCACCTTCCTATGGACCAACCTAACATAACCAAGCAAAAAAGTCCACTGGCCTACCCCCTTTCGACGCCGTTCAAGGGGGTATACGAAAACGTTAGGGTTTTTCCAGCGGATCAAGGGTTTCGCCGAAGCGGGGCCCCGGAGCGTCAGAACCCCACCAAAACCAAGGTTGTGCCATACCATATGTATACAAGTGTGTTGTGTGTTTGAAATGTGAAAGATCCTACTCCGTTGTGTGACCGGCTTCACCTGCATCACTTTCTCTCTAGTAAGTTTCTACACTTAGAGGTGAAAACTCCCGTTTCGGGGGAACAAGGGGCAACCTTGTGACAACTTGTGACAAAAGTTGGTTTCCCATGTTCCTATGGCCTAACCTAACACAACCAAGCAAAAAATTCCACTGGCCTACCCCCTTTCGACGCCGTTCAAGGTGGTAGACGAAAACGTTAGGGTTTTTTCCAGCGGATCTAGGCTTTCGCCGAAGCGGGGCCCCGGAGCGTCGGAACCCCACCAAAACCAAGGTTGTGCCATACCATATGTATACAAGTGTGTTGTGTGTTTCAAATGTGAAAGATCCTACTCCGTTGTGTGACCGGATTCACCGACATCACTTTCTCTCTACTAAGTTTCTACACTTAGAGGTGAAAACTCCCGTTTCGGGCGAACCCGGGGAAATCTTGTGAGAACTTGTGATAGAAGTTGGTCTGGTATGTTCCCATGGACTAACCTAACTCAACCAAGCAAAAAAGTCCACTGGCCTACCCCCTTTCGACGCCGTTCAAGGGGGTAGACGAAAAAACGTTAGGGTTTTACCAGCGAATTCAGGGTTTCGCCGAAGCGGGGCCCCGGAGCGTCGGAACCCCACACAAACCTAGGTTGTGCCATACCATGTGTATACAAGTGTGTTTTCTGTCTTAAATGTCCAGTATACTACTCCGGGGTGTGACCGGCTTCACCGGCTTCACTTTCTCTCTAGTGAGTTTCTGCACTAAGAGGTGAAAACTCCCGTTTCGGGCGAATCGGATGGAATATTGTGTTTATTTAGGGTAGACTTTGGTTTCCCACCTTCCTATGGACTAACCTAACACAACCAAGCAAAAAAGTCCACTGGCCTACCCCCTTTCGGCGCCGTTCAAGGGTGTAGACGAAAACGTTAGGGTTTTTCCAGCGGATCTGGGGTTTCGCCGAAGCGGGGCCCCGGAGCGTCGGAACCCCAGCAAAACCAAGGTTGTGACATACCGTATGTATACAAGTGTGTTGTGTGTTTCAAATGTGAAAGATCCTACTCCGTTGTGTGACCGGCTTCACCGACATCACTTTCTCTCTACTAAGTTTCTACACTTAGAGGTGAAAACTCCCGTTTCGGGAGAACCGGGGGAAATCTTGTGAGAACTTGTGATAGAAGTAGGTCTGGTATGTTCCCATGGACTAACCTAACACAACCAAGCAAAAAATTCCACTGGCCTACCCCCTTTCGACGCCGTTCAAGGGGGTAGACGAAAACGTTAGGATTTTTCCAGCGAATTCAGGGTTTCGCCGAAGCGGGGCATCGGAGCGTCGGAACCCCACAAAAACCTAGGTTGTCCAATATCATATGTATACAAGAGTGTTTTGTGTCTTAAATGTCCAGTATCCTACTCCGGGGTGTGACCGGCTTCACTTTCTCTCTAGTGAGTTTCTACACTTAGAGGTGAAAACTCCCGTTTCGGGCGAACCGGATGGAATATTGTGTTTATTTGGGGTAGACTTTGGTTTCCCACCTTCCTATGGACTAACCTAACACAACCAAGCAAAAAATTCCACTGTCCTACCCCCTCTCGGCTCAGGTCAAGGGGGTAGACGGGAACTTTGACTTTTTTCCAGCGGGTCTAGGGTTTCGCCGAAGCGGGGCTCCGGAGTGTCGGAACCCCACCAAAACCTAGGTGGTTCCATACCATATGTACACAATTGTGTTGGGTGCTTCAAATGTCCAAGAATCTACTCTGTTGTGTGACCGACATCACCGCTTTCTCTCTACTAAGTGTGTGGACTTATAGCTGAAAACTCCCGTTTCGGGCGAAACGGGGGAAATCTTGTGACAACTTGTGATAAAAGTTGGTTTTCCATGTACATATGTCCTAACCTAACACAACCAAGCACAAAGTTTCACTTTGCTACCCCTTTCGACGCACGTCTATGGGGTAGACGAGAAAAGCTGGTATTTTCTCCAGCGGGTCCATGTACCTATGTATACAATTATAAGAAAAATCAATAAATTTATAATGAAATGAATTATAATGGTCTAGAAATATTAACAACAATACAAAATAATAGAAGAATTGAAATTTTTTTGAAAAATATGAGCTGTGCCGACGGCTTTGCCGTCGGCGTAGCTCCCTACCTACCTCATCCACGGCCTCGAGCCTTCCCAGCCACACAACACACACATCCATCCTCCCACGCACGCACGCCCGACGCCGGTCGCCGCCGCACCCTCCCACCCTCGCCGCCCGACGCCGGTTGCCGCCGCACCCTCCCGTCCTCGCCGCCCGACGCCGGCCACCGCCGCACCCTCGCCTCCCGCCCTCGCCCGCATCCCCCGCTAGCTCCCCTCCAGACGCGCATCCTCCCCGCTCCTCTCCGGCCCGCCGTCCGTCGTCCACCGCCCGCACCTCGCCCCCTCCACCACGCCCCTCCTTCCGCCGCCCCTCCGCCCGCATCCCTCTCCGTCCGCCGCCCCCTCGACCACGCAGTCCCCGAGGCCGGGACCCAGCCACCTGCGCCCCTAGCTCGCGCCCCGGCCACCTGCGCCCCGAGCCCGCCGCCGTCCCCTGCAGGTGAACCTCCCCACGGTACTAGCTATTTTTTTAGTTTTTTTTTAATTTTCTGTTAATATTTTAGGAGTGTTAGCTAAATTTATATTAATTCTGTTAATTAGTACTATTAGTATGTTAGTGTTAGCTATTATGTTATTGTTAGCTAATTTTCTATTAATTAGCAGTGCATGCTTTATTTTTGGGGTTAGTGTATGTTAGTTTTAGGGTTAGTGCCACTTTTAGTTGTATGATAGTTTTAGGGTTAGAATTAGTAGATTTTAATTGCTTTTTAGGGTTAGGGATGATTATTAGGTAAAACTGAGAGATTTTTTGCTTATATATGTCAATTGTGTGCTTCTTCAGATGACGTAGCTTCCCGCCAGCCAGCACCGTCGGTCCCCCGCGTCGTCGCGGGGCTTCTTCTCCAGCTGAGGAGGGGCAGCCTCGGTGCCCTTTATTTTGTCGCCCTGCTACCGGAGCACGTCCTCGACCTTCTCCGGCCACCGATCACGCTTCGAGGGTATAAATCTTTCGCCTCTCTTGCTGCATAGGTTTATTTTGGTCTAGATCACCAAGTCAGTCGCGTAACCCGAGTCAGATCCTGTCCGGAAGGGTTACAAATTTATAAATATGCAGGATTGTCCATCTTTGCATATTTATAACCGTAACTCTTCCGGATTGTCCTGTTGGACAGCGCGAGTATGTGTAGATCGAGTCGTGTTCCATGTTCTACCCCTTCCTGAGACGGAATTTCGGCAGCACCTCCCCATTGTTTTTCGGATGCACACCCTCTCGGCTTGACAAGCTCGAGACGTGTATTCTGAAGAACAGCGGGGAGGTGCTGCCGAAATTCCGTCTCGGGTCGGGGTAGAACATGGAACACGACTCGATCTACACATACTCGGGTGGGATAGGCCCTTCCTATTAGAAGTTTAGGGAACCCTTGCATGTTGTAAAAGATAAAATTTGGCCGTAATAAATTGGTGACATTGAATAAATTTACGGTGACATTGCATGCATTTAATTTCATATTATTATTTTTGGCTCATAGTAAAGCAGAGGATGGCTGATAATGGGTGGATGTACAGTGGCCGAACTAGTGCGGTTGACAGAACAGACGGTGGGTATGGAAGACCAATTTGTTAGTGAAGGAGTTTGCGCGTGGTTCAAAAGTGGCATTCGTCCAAACTGCCCTTGCGTTCGTTGCAAGATGCGTAAACGTCAGGGAAAGGATGAGATGACTAAACACCTCTGGTCTCGTGGGTATATGCCGAACTTCGTCACGACAGTCGACTTTGATGAGTACGAACGCGAGAATGGTAGGGTGATGCGGCAGCGGATCAATGGCAATGAAGATGATGGGATTAGAAACTGGCTAGATGATCTCCGTGATGGCGACGTGCCAGATTCGCCACCCTCACAGGAGGAACCGCCAGAACCGGAGGAGCCTCCAGAACCGGAGGAACCGCGTGAACCAGAGGACCCAGAGCCAACCGCGAAGGCCTTCTTTGATATGATGGCCTCGGCTCAGAGGCCTCTGTTCGAGGGTGCAAAAATTTCTCAGCTCGATGCCATCTCGCAAGCACTAGCCATAAAGCTCGAGTACGGCAACACCCGTTCATGCTTTGAAGCGCATCTGCAAACATATGGTAACATGTTGCCCGAAGGGCATTGTCTGCCTAAAAGCATGTACGAAACGAAGAAAATCCTGCGAGATCTCAGCATGGATTATAAAAAGATAGATTGTTGTCCAAAAGGATGCCTTTTGTTTTGGAAACAGTTTGCGGATGACAAGTACTGTAGCTGTGTGGGGCCTCTAGGTATCATGAGGTAAACGAAGCCGATGGTAGAAGACGCAGACAAAAGTCGCCATTAAGATTCTTCGTTACCTCCCATTCATAAACAGAATCAAGCGGCTTTACATGAACAAAGAGTCTGCCACACAGATGCAGTGGCACAAGACGGGGAAGAGATACAAGGATGAGCACGGACGGGTAAAGATGGGACATCCATCTGATGGTACGGCATGGAAGAACTTTGATATGAACCACCCCGATGAGGCAGCAGAGGCTCGAAACGTCAGAATCGCGATAGCAACCGATGGATTCAATCCATATGGTATGTCGACTACCTCGTACAGCTGCTGGCCCGTGTTTGTTATTCCGCTCAATCTCCCTCCCGGAGCCCTAATGCAAAAGAAGACCATATTCCTGTCGCTGATCATTCCAGGTCCTGAATACCCGGGGAAGAATTTAAGTGTCTACATGCAGCCAATTGTGGATGATCTGAACCACTCTTGGCACCACGGGACGTTGACATATGATCGTGCATCGAAGACAAACTTCTTGATGAAAGTTTGGTTCCACAATTCCATGCACGACATGCCCGGGTACGCCCTAGTCTGCGGATGGTGTACAGCTGGTAAGTGGCCATGCCCAGTGTGCAGGAACCGACTTGAGTTCATGTGGCTAAGCGCGGGTAAGAAGTATTCCGCGTTTGACACACATCGAAAGTTCCTCAAAAGAGGGCATCGGTTTAGAGAAGACAAAAAGAACTTCAAGAAGGGCAGAGTTGAGCGTGAAGAAAAAGAGATACCAACTTTCGATGGTGCAGCTGTTGATGCCGAGCTAAGTGCTCTCGTGCCTGCTGGGGGAAAGGCCCACGATATGTGGGATATGGTGTGACGCACAACTGGACTCACGTGGCAGGCTTGACGCAGCTCGAATATTACAAGGACCTCGAACTTCCCCATAGCATCGATGTGATGCACACCGAAAAGAATGTTGGAGAGTCCCTCTTTCACACAGTCCTGAACATTCCTGAGAAGTCGAAGGATAATGTTAAGGCTAGAGTCGATCTTAAGAAGCTCTGTGATAGGAAGAGATTACACATGAAGCCTCCTGAAGGCCGTCGAAAAAACTGGTTCAAGCCGCATGCCGACTTCTGCCTTAATAGTATGCAAAAGTCTGAGGCATTCTTTTGGCTCAAATTCGTCGTGATGTTCCCTGATGGCTATTGTTCGAATATAAGGGAGTCAATATAAAATCAGGAAAAGTCACCGGGCTCAAGAGTCACGACTATCATATATGGATTGAGCGGCTGCTGCCGGTGATGGTTCGAGGGTATCTCCCCGACCGTGTCTGGCGAGTGCTCGCGGAGTTGAGCCATTTCTTCGCACGCTCTGTGCTAAGCAGATATGTCCCCTGATTATTCAGAAGCTGCATGATCTAGTGCCGGAGTTGCTATGCAACTTAGAGACGATATTTCCGCCAGGCTTCTTTACTCCGATGGCACATCTTGTTGTGCATCTCGCGAACGAGGCACTCTTGGGTGGACCGGTGCAGTTTCGTTGGCAGTTTTGTATTGAGAGAGAGTTTAAGTATATTCGAACCAAATGTGGAAACAAAAATAAGATTGAAGCATGCATAGCTGAGGCAACTATCCTCCAGGAGATGACAGACGCCAGGCTAACGTACTATCCCGATGATGTTCCCACTATGCATAACCAGGCCTCTCGGTACAATGTCGACGAGCCCAAGCAAGACCCCAAGCTCGCCCTCTTCCAGTTTCCCGGTGGCAAGGCCGGTGGCGCAAAAAGGTATACCTTGACCAATGAAGAGCTGGAGTGCATAATGCTCTATGTGCTTATGAACATGAAGGAAGTGGTCCGCGACGGGGAGGATGAAGAGGGCAGTTTCCTTAGGTAAAATGGTGAACAAATTACTTTGCAACTACTAACTCGGTTTCGGTCTAATACGTATTTTCTCCTTTTAGCCAATTCAAGGATGAAATGTGGTCGGGAACATCAGAGGGACCCGATGAAGCCGAGTTGGACACTCTTTTGAAAGAGGTGCCCCGGAAAGAAAAAATTCACGGCTTGGTTCAGGGAAAAGGTAATTTCTAACCTGTCCCTTCTACCTTGCAATCGTGTCTTGTCCCTCCTACTAATGCAAAAACAATTTGTACTTGTAGGGAGCTGATCCCAACGTTGTGATGTCGGATGAGTTGAGATGTGTCTCCCAAGGTTGTAACCGTAGAGTCGAGATGTATGAGAAGTATGATGTGAATGGGTACCGCTTCCATACAGAGTTTCACCAGAACAGTCGGCCTAATGCAAAGACTATAAATACCGGGGTCTTCACCAAAGGAGCCGGTGAATTTGATTACTACGGAAGGTTACAGAACGTATACGAGCTGACGTTCAATAACACGAACATAGAACTCAAGCTCGTTGTGTTCAAATGCCACTGGTTCGACCCTGTGGATGGACTTAAAAGTACCCCTTCCATTGGGTTAGTTGAAGTTAAGCCTTCAACCACCTACCATGGATCCGATGTCTTTGTTGTGGCTCACCAAGCCAGGCAAGTTTATTATTTGCCCTACCCATGCAAGAAAGAGGGACTCATTGGCTGGGAAGTCGTGTTCCATGTATCGCCACATGGTAAGCTACCCATGCCCTCCGAAGACGATTACAACAACATTGACCCTAAAACATACGAGGGGATTTTCTATCAAGAGGAACAAACCTTTGGGGACTTTGGCATACAAGGTCTTGAGGACCGCGAGGACAATGCACAAACAGGTGGTGACTTAGTGGTGGATGTAAAGGACATAGATATGCTCAACAAGTTACATGATGACGATGATGAGCCTCCACGTGCGATGAGGTTCCACTTACTACTCACGTGATAGTGATGATGAGAACCCAAGACTTAATTATGAGACTGATGATTCGGGTGAGGGTCTTTTATGTCCTTATGCGTAGTATTTACTTTTCAACATGCTTAGTCTTTCAACATGCTTCTTCTTAATTGCATTACATCTTTATGATTATTTTCTACATTTTATTATGTCTTTATTATGTCTTTATTATGCTTAGTATTTATTTTTCAACATGCTTATTAATTGCATTACGTCTTTATTGGATCATGTCTTTATGCTTAATTGTTTACCCTTTCTCAATGCAGGTGATTGATCAAGATGAGGCAAGGCAATGAATCATCGGCCTCCTTGCTGAAGGTGGTGCGCCAGAAGAAAGCTGCTAAAAGTGGAAGAGAGCCTATTCGAACTATGTTTGTATCATTTGGAGTTTGTATGAATGATTGGATGAATTCGAATCATGTTTGTGTCATTTGGAGTTTGTATGATGGTTTGGATTATATCTATATGATGTTCTGTGATGTTTTAAAATTTGCGCAATTTTAATTGTATTTAAAATATGCTAGAAACCAGCAGCAGCAATTTGCAGAAACTAAAAAATATGGTCAACCATACGCCGACGGCATTGCACAGGATGCTGCCACGTCGACAGAAATGGACCATTTGGTCGCCCATACGCCGACGGCATTGCCGTCGGCGTCTAACGCCCCCAGCGACGAGCAGGATGTCGACATGTGGCAATCAAAGGCCGACGGCAATGCCGTCGGTGTATTGTGAGCTGGCGGAAACGGCCGGATGGCGTCTTGTGGGGCCCACACTACGTACGCCGACGGGGTTCGGATACGCCGACGGTCGAGTTGGTACGCCGACGGGCGGAAACGCCGACGGCGTAAACATACGCCGACGGCGTAAACATACGCCGACGGCTTTAGGTTATACGCCGACGGCTGCCGGCCGTCGGTGTCTTGTGCGTTTCCTGTAGTGCTAGTTTTCTGCATCCAAGTACTGAAAATTGTTGTACGCTCGAAACACATAGTAATCAGCATTTGCAGCCAAGTGCCCCTGGTTCCACTTTAAAACAAGCTAGTAGCAGCTATTTTTAGCTGTCCTTATCGCTTTCGCAACGATAAAATGCTCTCCTTGGACCATGACCGGTCCAAACACAAACAGCTTTGAGAAATCGACGTTCAGGCATGCTTTAAGATTCACCACTCTTCTCATTCTGTAGCAGAGCAGGCAACTAAAACAAAGCATTGTATCAGACGGTAGCGTACGTACGTACATAGAAAATTGTGAGCAAAGAAGCTACTCCATATTGAAACTTGGTTCCTTTTCAGTTTTGAGTGCTCGCCTTTGATGCCCCTTGGAAGATTCAAAGTGAAAAAGGATGTTTCCAACATCAACTGCAAGGACGCAAGCCAAAAAGAGAACACAAAAGCAGATACCACCACTGCCCTCTCACTTGTTTCACCACCATGGCTGGGTAGCTGCTTTAGCGTTGGTTTTTACTGGGGTTGCCCTAGAGGAGGGTAACAAGCAACAAGCCATGCCATGCAGTGTGGATAAAGCAAAGGGCTTTGGTTCTTGGCTTGTTGCTGTTGCTGCTCCTCATGTACCCTACACAGCCACTTTAGAGGATCTCTGGCAGTCTGGCCTCCATTCCACTCCAATGACTTTGCCGAAATCTACACTCTGCATCGGCTCAGAAGAACCTTCCGTGGCAGCCTTAGTTGGGTTAGGCATGGTAAGGTGCATGGCTAGTGGCGTGGCGTCCCCTTGTCCCTTTGTGCTTTTGGACTTGACAGACAGGTGCCTCCTGCGCTCCTCCTCCTACTATATCTGTACGCAAGACAGCGCCATGATTGAACATTGTACTGCGAAGCTAGAGCTAGTCCAGGACAGAACTTGTATGTCTCCACCAGAGCAGCAGCAGCAGAGACCATGGCACGGCGCACAAACATCAGCAGCAGCAGCTCGAAGCTCCTCGCCGTCTCTGCCTTGGTTTGCATCGTGCTAATGCACCTTGCGCCGGTGCACGGCGTGAGAAGAACGGAGCTTCTCATGGGGCCGGCACCCGCGCCGGGAAGCGCCGGCATTGACACGACCACGAAGCGGTTCGCCGCGACGTCGGTGGCGGCACCAACCTTGAACGCCGCCGCAGCGCAGATGAGCAAGTGGAGAGTCCGGCGCGGCTCTGACCCAATACACAACCGGAGTTGAGGCTCTCACACCGTCTTCTTCAAGCCCTGGAGAAGGAGGGGGTCTGAACCTGACGCGGCAGGCAGATGCACTTGTCCATGGATAAGAGGGCAAGCTGATGGGCTCTGAAATCAAGGTGTCCAACTGTTCTTCCCTATTTCATCTGTTCTTTTGTAGAGAGAAACTTGTGATAAGAAGTCAGAAAAGAGGGAAAATGAAATTCAGAAGACTTGAAAGAATTCATGCTCCGGTGTAGGCGATGGGCACTTCCTTTATTTACTTTAGCGTTAGAACAGTAGGGTAGTCAGTACAAGGTAGTTTAACATCGATGCAATGTAGGCTCTTCAGTGCGACTGTAATATAGAGTTGTCAAGATGGATTCTTCTTTTTTTTCTGCACAATATACAATTCGAGCTCTGCTCCTGCGCATTTCCTGAATCCTAAGTTCCTACTTTCGGAGCCCAAAACAGCTTTTTTTTCCAAATTTGCCCCCTCGGTGAACTAATGCCTCATTTGGCTCCTGATCGAAACTATCTCCGAATCTGACCCCAAAATTGGCGCCGGTATGAATGGAGCAAAACTTGTACATTCGGCACCAACCAAACCCAGCGCCGAACCCACGAAGTGTCTGGGTTATCGAGCGTGTCTTCTTGAGACGTGCCTCTGACTCTGTCTTTAATTTTTTGACTTTCTTACAGTAGTGGCACCCGCTCAGTAGACAGCGGGACAAGGCGTGGCTGGATGGCCGCGCCTCGCCAACTTTCTGCGTCGTCCAGCCGTTGATTTGTAATCGTTTGGAGTTGTTTCATGTTGTATCGTCTCTTTGGGCTTGTTTGAGTTGTGGCCCCAGCGGATCTTGTTTTTCGTTTTGAAGTTGTTCTTGAACCTTGTATGACTGTGGGGTTGCTTTATTTATAAAGCTGGGCGTAAAACCTGTTTCGAGAGTGTCTGGTCGCGGAACTGTACATGTTCGGCTCCATTCATTGGCGCCGACCTAGTGATCAGACTTGGAAATAGTTTCATCTAAAAGTCAAATAAGGCATTAGTTTCCCCCAAGAGACAAATTTGGCAAAAAAAAATACACACAAACAAGAGGATGGTTGCAAACTGTCACGGATGGGCCATGTCGTTTTTCTGAGCATAAGTGAACCCTGTTATGACTGGTTTCAAATTCAGACAATAGTTTCACCTAAAGGTCAAATAAGGCATTAGTTTCGCCTAAGAGACAGATTCGACAAAAAAAACACGGAAACAAGAGGATGGTCGCGAAGCCTGTCACAGATGGGCCATCCAGCCATGTCGTTTTTCTGAGCGTAAGTGAAACCTGTGTCGACTGGTTTCAAATTCAGACTTTGACGCTCCTACATCTGAATTGTTAGTTGTTTAAGTACACAAGCGAACCAGGAGAAGAGCTGGGCGCAAGGTGTTGCTGGTTCGATACACCAGAAGGAAATTGCAGCAAGTCTAGCCAAGTTGCTTTTGGCATTGAACCGATACCACACTGCTGGTGGTCTAAGGATGTTTTTTGACGGGTGGAGGAATATGACAGGACTTTCTAAGGAACATAGAGTGAACCTATCTCTCCCAAACAACAATCCAATGCAATCATTCTTATTGACAAATGAGAGCATGACAATGTTTCAAAAGGGAACAGAAAAAAAGGTATGTCGATGTTGTAGCTCAAATAGTTTCAACGTAAAAGGAACTTTCATTACCCCGAACTTTTGAACCAATTAGGGATGGACAAAACTATAACTATTACAAAAGTGAAAAATGCAGCCAGATGAAGAAAAATGTTGGGGGTACAACAAGAAGAACAATAGTTGCACAACAAGAAGCTAAACAACCCAACATTCAAACCGACATATAACTCATCCCGTCATCACCGGACTGAAGCAGTGAAGGTAAATTCCAAGGACTTCATCGATGATGTAGTATCAATGTTCCACAACGAATTCCTCAAAAAGGAAATGATTTAGACTGTGCTCGGCCAAAACAATTAAGGAAATCTAGGGTTTCACCCAACAAAATAGACGACCGGGCTTAAACATGACATCAATGTCCGACCTAACGTCACGACCATCCACCACGTTCCTCGGTCGGTTTCCTCTGGCACAACCATGAAGTCCGAGCACATGCACCTCTGTTGATCCTAAAGGGGATCGCAGACAGAAAACAAAAAAATTCCTACCGACGATAACCAGAAACTAGCCAAGATCTATAACTATGCATATATACTATACGGAGGAGAACAGAGTACATACCCTTGTAGACCGAAAGCGGGATTACGTTCCCGCACAAACGTTGTCGATGAAGCTGACGAAGCCGACCTCAAGGTCGTGTAGAGGAAGTACACGTACTCCCAGCGCCACCCGTGTAGCGCCTTGTAGTTCCACACACATACGGTGTAGATGACGACCTCCGGGCTCCAGATCCAGCAGAGCAGCAGAAGCGGAAGATTGGATCTAGTAGCACGGTGGTATGCGTATAGTGGAGAGACTTCCCTCCTCGTACGCAGCTCCAAAAACGAAACCACGTTCAAGGTATGAGAGAAGAAGAAAGAGATGGGATGGATTTTCAAGGCATGGGCACCTCCTTATATGTGGGACTAAACCCCACATGGGGTGCGCCGGCCACCTAGGTGGGCCCCATTCGGCCCACCCTAGGCCAGCTAGGCCCTCCCCCCCCCCATTTCCCAAATGGGGTTTTTCCCCTAATGGGCCTCTAAGGCCCATTTAGGTTTAATGCCTTTAAAAATTCAAAATTAATTAAATAAAAATATATTTAATCACTAATAATACTTATTAATATTAAATACATATTATTTAATTCATTCGAGGTTCGAAACATATTTCTTTGCCTCCGATCAACATCAGACATGTCCCGGAACGCTTCCGGAATCTCCGGTTTCTTTCTCTCTTATATCCAATCTAATCGTCACCTACCCTTAAGTGTGTTACCCTACGGTTCGGGATCACACAGACATGAACGAGACACGTTCTCCGGTCAATGACTAACAGCGGGATCTGAATACCCATGATAGCCCCTGTGCGTCCACGGAAGTTTTTTATCGTTCGAACCTTTAGACGTCCAGTCTCATCTTTTTGCCTAGCGATACTTAGATTATCCGATCATCGTTTTCTGGTATCACGATTACCGACCATGATCTCGTCATTGACAAATCTATCTTTACTCGTCTGTGATATTACATCCCCGTGACCTAGTCACATGCTTGCAAACTCATTGATGTAATCTCACCGAGTGGGCCCAGAGTATCTATCCTGCTACGTGGATTGGCAAATCCCGCTCTTGATCACTCGCCTCCACTGATTCCTTCAGATACCCGAAAGTGTCACCTTTATTGTCATGCTATATAAGACATGCCGTTTGATGCGATCAAACATCTTCCAGAAGCAGCAATTTGATATGATCTCACAGTCGAAAGTATGAGCACTACGTTTCTATATCTTTTGGGTATGTCCACCATGTCATTCACCAATGACATGACTCCGTTGTCAACTGACGTAATTGTCCATGATCAGAAAACATTGATCATCTGTTACTCAACGGACTAGTTAAATAGGGGCTACTAGGGACCTGTTTGTTTACATACCACACGTGTATTAATATTTCCGCTTAATACAGTTATAGCATGGTACAAAAACATATTATGAACAATTGAGATATGACAAATAAAATCACTTTATTAATTGCCTCTAGGGCATATCTCCAACAGTCTCCCACTTGCACTAGAGTACAATTTAATCTAGTTTACAACTTGGTAAAAGCCTAACACCTATAGCAGCTTGGTGTTTCTCATGCTTGTCTCGTGGAAGAGGTTTCGTCAGCGGATCTGCAACATTCAGGTCCGTATGTATTTTGCAAATCTTTACATCGCCTTCCTTGACGCATTGTCGTATCACATGGAAGCGTCGGAGAATATGTTTGGCGGTTGAGTGAGACCTTGGTTCCTTCACGTTGGCAATAACATCTGTGTTGTCGCAGTAGATGTTCACAGGGTCTTGCGCGCTTGGGAACACTTCGAGCTCGATGACGAACTTCCTCAGCCAAACAGCTTCATTTGCAGCATCCGCAACCGCAATATACTCTGATTCCATTGTAGATTGGGCTACTATGGGTTGCTTCTCACTTCTCCAGCTCACAGCGCCTCCGTTCACCTTAAACACATAACCTGTTTGCGATTTTGAGTCATCTGGATCTGTGCAGAAACTTGCATCAACGTAACCTGTTACGCCAAGTTCCTCTTCACAGCCTCCATAAACAAGAAACATGTCCTTGGTATGCTTAAGATACTTCAGTATGTTCTTAACAGCTATCCAATGTTCCTTGCCAGGATTACTTTGGAATCGACTCGTCAAACTGAGAGCCAATGCTACATCGGGTCGAGTACTTAACATGGCATACATGATCGATCCTATAGCCGAAGCATATCGATTGCCATCCACATCGGCTTTTTCAAGAGCCGTCACTGGACATTGAGCTGTGCTCAACATCTTACCCTTGACAACCGGCAGAAAACCTTTCTTTGCCAAATGCATATTGAACTTCTTCAATATCTTGTCAAGGTAAGTACTTTGACTTAACGCTAATAGGCGCCTTGATCTATCACGATAGATTTTAATGCCTAGTACGTATGCAGCTTCTCCTAAGTCTTTCATCGAAAATTTACTGTTTAAATATTCTTTCACGCTTTTCAGAAGTTCCACACTATCCCCAATTAGTAATATATCATCCACATATAGAACTAGGAATGCAACTGAGCTCCCACTCATTTTCTTATAAATGCAGGTCTCTTCCGCATTTTGGACAAATCCAAAACCTTTGATCACCTCATCAAAGCGAAGATTCCAGCTCCGAGATGCTTGCTTCAGTCCATAAATGGAACGTTGAAGCTTGCATACCTTGCCAGCATTCTCTGGATTGACAAAACCTTCAGGTTGTACCATATACAACTCTTTCTCAATGTTACCATTTAGGAACGCTTTTTTGACATCCATCTGCCATATCTCATAATCATGATATGCAGCTAGTGCTAGCAAAACCTGAATAGACTTTAGCATCGCTACCGGTGAAAATGTTTCATCGTAGTCAATTCCATGAATTTGTCTAAACCTTTTGCGACAAGTCGAGCTTTGTAGACGGTCACGTTACCGTCAGCGTCAGTCTTTTTCTTAAAGATCCATTTATTCTCGACGGCCTTACGCCCTTCGGGAATCTCCATCAAAGTCCATACTTTGTTGTCATACATGGATCCTATTTCGGATTTCATGGCTTCAAGCCATTTCTCGGACTCGGGTCCTTCCATCGCCTCTTTGTAACTCGTAGGTTCGTCTTGTTCAATTAACATGACGGTGCAAACAAGATTGCCGTACCACTCAGGAGGGGTACGGGTTCTTCCAGACCTACGAGATAAAATAGCTTCCTCGACATTTTCTCCCACTCCATCTATTATGGAGGACGGTTCAGGAACAGTTTCCGTTGCGCCACTCGGAATTTCGAGTTCAGGATCAACTATCTCGTCGAGGTCTATTTTCCTCCCACTTACTCCTTTAGCGAGAAACTCTTTCTCGAGAAAGGTGTCATTCTTCGCGACAAACGTTTTGCCCCGGCTTGATTGTAGAAGGTATATCCTATGGTTTCCCACGGATATCCTACAAAGACGACCTTCTCCGATTTCGGTTCGAGTTTGTCGGTAACGTACGCCTCACAACCCCAAACCTTCAGGAACGACATCTTAGGTTTCTTTCCATGCCATATCTCATACGGTGTCGTTGCTACGGATTTGGATGGAGCCTTATTTAAAATGAATGCGGTTGTTTCTAACGCATATTGCCAAAACGATACGGCAAGTCGGAAGAGACATCATAGACCGCACGCTATCTAATAAAGTACGATTACGTCGCTCGGACACACCGTTGCGTTGCGGTGTCCCGGCAGGCGTAAGCTGTGGTATGATGCCATAGGCCTTTAGATGTGTGCCAAACTCAAAACTTAAATACTCGCCACCACGATCGGATCGAAGGTGCTTGATTTTCTTGTTGAGTTGATTTTCAACCTCACTCTGAAATTCTTTGAACTTTTCAAACATTTCAGACTTGTGTTTCATTAAGTAGATATACCCGTATCTACTCAAATCATCAGTGAAAGTTACAAAGTAACGATAACCATTGCGTGTCGACACGCTCATTGGACCGCACACATCTGTATGTATAACTCCCAATAAGTCCGACGCCCGTTCCATAAAACCGTTGAACGGTGTCTTGGTCATTTTGTCCATAAGGCATGGTTCGCAAGTGTCAAGAGATCCAAAATCTAGTGACTCCAAAAGTCCATTAGAATGGAGTTTCTTCATGCGCTTTATAACAATATGACCGAGACGGCAATGCCACATATACATGGCGGTATCATTACTAAGTCTAATCCTGTTGGCATCTACGTTATGGATGTGAGTACTACTATCGAGATTTTAACAAGAATAAACCATTACTCTCAGGAGTATTAACATAAAAGATATCATTCATCGAAATAGCACAACCATTTGATACCGAATTGAACGAATATCCATCTTGCAACAAGCAAGATCCACTGATAATGTTTACACTCAAAGCTGGTACAAAATAACATTTATTCAAAACCAAAACTAATCCCGATGGTAGATGTAGAGGGAGCGTGCCGACGGCCACTGATACGTCTCCAACGTATCCATAATTTCTGTTGTTCCATGCTCATATTATACCATTTGCTACATGTTTTGTATACACTTCGTATCACTTTTATGCATTTTCTGGGACTAACCTATTAACAAGATGCCACAGTGCCAGTTCCCTATTTTCTGTTGTTTTTGGTTTCAGAAAGTTACTTCTGGAAATATTCTCGAAATTGCACGAAACAAAAGGCCAGGTCCCTATTTTTCCAGCACGTACACGGAGTACGAAGGAGAGACGAAGGAGGGCGCCGAGGTGGCCAAACCACACCCAGGCGTGGGTGGGCCCCCTGCCACGCCACCTGGTGGTTTGGGCCCCTCGGGGGTCCGCCGACATCGCCCCTTCGCCTATTTATTCCCCGAGACGCGAAAACCCTAAAACACCGAGCCTTTCATCCAGAACATATTCGCTGCCGCCGCCGTTGTCAACCCTAACTCGGGGGGTTCTGAAGCTCTTCCCGGCACCCTGCCAGAGAGAGGAATCATCACCGGAGGGCTCTACATCGCCATGCCCGCCTCCGGAGTGATGCGTGAGTAGTTCATCCTTGGACTATGGGTCCATAGCAGTAGCTAGATGGTTGTCTTCTCCACTTGTGCCATCATGTTTAGATCTTGTGAGCTGCCTATCATGATCAAGATCATCTTATTGTAATGCTACATGTTGTGTTTGCTGGGATCTGACTTATATTGATACCTATGTGGAGCTGAATATTATATTATCATGTCTATGTCATTTGTGATCTTGCATGCTCTCCGTTACTTGTTGAAGCCTTGGCCACGTGAATACTTGTGACTCCAAGAGGGGTATTTATGCATGATAGTTGGGTTCAACCTCTATTTAACCTGGGATAGTGACAGCAAGTTCTAAGGTTGTAGATGTGTTGTTGCCACTAGGGGTAAAACAACAATGCTTTATTCAAGGATGAATGTATTGTTTACATTACGCACATTACTTAATGCAATTGTCTGTTGCTTGCAACTTAATACTGGAAGGGGTACGGATGTTAACCGGAAAGTGGACTATTTAGGCATAGATGCATGCTGGATAGCGGTCTATGTACTTTGTCGTAATGCCCAAATGAATCTCATAGTAGACACCACAGCTCACACATGCATGTTATATGCACTTATCAATTGTCAATTGCCCAGCTGTAATTTGTTTACCCAGCATGTTAGTTATCTTATTGGAGAGACACCACTAGTGAACTGTGGGCCCCGGTCCATTCTTTTACATCTGAAATACAATCTACTGCAATCATTGTTCTCTACTGTTTTATGCAAACAAACATCATTTTCCATTCGATACGTTTAACCCTTTGTTTTCAGCAAGCCGGTGAGATTGACAACCTCACTGTTAAGTTGGGGCAAAGTAATTTGGTTGTGTTGTGCAGGTTCCACGTTGGCACTGGAATCCCTGGTGTTGCGCCGCACTACACTCCTCCACCAACACCTTCGAAGCAAACCTCGTTTTCCTACTGGTCCGATTAAACCTTGGTTTCATACTGAGGGAAAACTTACTGCTGCACTCATCATACCTTCCTCTTGGGGTTCCCAACTGACGTGTGACGTACAAGCATTGTTTCTGGCACTATTGACCTAGAGCCACCAGCCACCACGTCAACTTTTGATCCATTGACGATGTGCATCGTCACCTCGTCCTTCGCCATGCGCCGTTTATTCCGCAACTCCACCTAAGAGTTACAAATATGAGCAACAGAACCGGTATCAAATACCCAAACATTATTCCGAGCGCTAGTAAGGTAAACATCTATAACATGTATATCAAATATACCTTTCTCTCTTCCGACAATCTAGCCGGCCTTCTTGTCTTCTAGGTACTTGGGGCAGTTGCGCTTCCAGTGACCATCTCCCTTGCAGTAGAAGCATTCCACGCCAGGTTTGGGACCAGGTTTGTTAGCCTTGGATTTGGCAACGTGTTTGCCATCCTTCTTGGGATTCCAGTTCTTCCTTCCCTTGCGGCCAGATTTCTTAAAATCGACGGTCTTGTTGACCATCAACAGCGTGTGCTCCTTCTTGATTTCCACCTCAGCAGTCTTGAGCATCACGAACACCTCAGACAGGGACTTAGCCATGCCCTGCATGTTATAGTTCATGACGAAGCCTTTGAAGCTAGGAGGCAATGATTGCAGCACCCTATCAATTGCCAGCTCATCAGGAATCTTGCATTCTAGAGCGTTCAGGCGTTGAACATAGCCAGACATTTTGACCACGTGCTCGCTCACACTGCTATGCTCTTCCATCTTGGCTGAGAAGAAGAGCTCAGAAGCTTCATACCTCTCATCCTTGGCCTGCGGCGCAAAGACAACTTTGAGATCAGTAATTATCTCAAAAGCACTCATCTTCTCAAAGCGCTTCTGCAGGTCGGCTTCCATGGCATAGAGCATGCCACTCTGGACAAAGGAGGAATCGTCCATCTTGGACGCATAGACTTTCTTGTCATCCTCAGAAGCATCGTCTGCGGGCTTGTCACCTATGGCGCCTCAATGACGTAGGTCACCTTGTGGGGAGTGAGGAGGATCCTCAGGTTGCGGAACCAGGACATGAAGTTCGACCCAATGGTCTTAAGCTTTTCTTTCTCAAGGAACAGGCATAGGTTAAAGGTAGGGCGAGACATCTACAATGGAATTTGCAAAAACATGAGACTTTGTTCATAATAAAATATGGGTTCAAGTTTTAGTAAAATAAAACTACCAGAACTCCCACTCAAAACGAACATCCCCCGCATCGTTTTAGTGATTACATGATACTAATCCATTATACTACCCTGATCGTCACGGCCGATAGCATAACTTCAAAAGTGGACATCACTATGTCGGTCACAACAACTACGTGACTCGTGCTTAACCTTTCGGTCACTGTGTTCCGAGGCCATGTCTGTACATGCTAGGCTCACCAAAATTAACATATAGTGTATTGCTTGTGCAACGTGGCTTACACCCACGTTATGCGAACGCAAATACGTCTGACACCCGATCGTCACGGCCTGCCTCGTATCAAAGAACTTTCGGTGGTGCACGCTAAAGGGAGAACACTATTTGGTATTTTAGGAGGGATCATCTTATATTATTACCGCCGTGTAACTAATATATAAACATATATATATATACACACAATATAAGATGCACACAATAACATAACATCAAAATGAAATGTAATGCGACATGATATGGTCTTGCGCCGATGGTCTCCTTCGCGCCCACAGTTTATAAACAATTCACTAAACTTACCTTGACCATATCACATTGCCCCTGCAAAATAAAGTTAGACGCTTTCTACTTTATCTTTTTGCATGTTTTACGTGGCTGCTAGGGCTTTCCTAAAAGAACCGTTTCTTACCTACGAATAACCACAACAGCGATTAAATAGTTGTCTCTATTACACCCCTTTCAGGGCCCTCCATTGTAAACGCAATATCAACTATTGTAAGAGAGACAGACACCCGCCAGCCACATATGAGGTACAAGCCGTATGTCAGGTGTGGAACCAGTCTCGCGTAAGAGTATGAGTAAAGTCGGTCCGGGCCGCTTCATCGAACAATGTCGCGATATAAACAAGTACACGCTAGAGGGTAACAAATATAGAATCAATGCCCACATTCAACAAGTGTTCTAAAAACCGCACAGATATATCTACGCATAGATTGGCTCTGATACCACTCAAGGGGATCGTAGACAGAAAACAAAAAAATTCCTACCGACGATAACCAGAAACTAGCCAAGATCTATAACTATGCAGATATACTATACGGAGGAGAACGGAGTACAACCCTTGTAGACCGAAAGCGGGATTACGTTAAAACGAAGCCAACCTCAAGGTCGTGTAGAGGAAGTAGACGTACTCCCAGCGCCACCCATGTAGCGCCTCGTAGTTCCACACACGTACGGTGTAGATAATGACTACCGGGCTCCAGATCCAGCAGAGCAGCGGAAGCGGAAGATTGGATCTAGTACACGGCGGTGTGTGTATAGTGGAGAGACTTCCCTCCTCGTACGCAGCTCCAGAAATGGAACCACGCTCAAGGTAGGAGAGAAGAAGAAGGAGATGGGATGGATTTTCAAGGCATGGGGCACCTCCTTATATAGGTGGAGGAGGGAGGCCACACCCCTTGGCTCACCCATGTGGGACTAAACCCCACATGGGGTGCGCCGGCCACCTAGGTGGGCCCCATTCGGCCCACCCTAGGCCGGCTAGGCCCTCCCCCCATTTCCCAAATGGGGTTTTTCCCCTAATGGGCCTCTAAGGCCCATTTAGGTTTAATGCCTTTAAAAATTTGAAATTAATTAAATAAAAATATATTTAATCACTAATAGCACTTATTAATATTAAATACATATTATTTAATTCATTCGAGCTCCGAAACATATTTCGTTGCCTCCGATCAACATCGGACATGTCCCGGAATGCTTCCGGAATCTCCGGTTTCTTTCTCTCTTATATCCAATCTAATCGTCACCTACCCTTAAGTGTGTTACCCTACGGTTCGGGATCACACCGACATGAACGAGACACGTTCTCCGATCAATGACTAACAGCGGGATCTGGATACCCATGATAGCCCATGTGCGTCCACGAAAGTCTTTTATCGTTCGAACCTTTAGACGTCCAGTCTCATCCTTTTGCCTAGCGATACTTAGATTGTCCGAGCATCGTTCTCTGGTATCACGATTACCGAGCATGATCTCGTCATTGACAAATCTATCTTTACTCGTCTGTGATATTACATCACCGTGACCTAGTCACATGCTTGCAAGCTCATTGATGTAATCTCACCGAGTGGGCCCAGAGTATCTATCCTGCTATGTGGATTGGCAAATCCCGCTCTTGATCACTCGCCTCCACTGCTTCCTTCAGATACCCGAAAGTGTCACCTTTATTGTCACGCTATATAAGACATGCCGTTTGATGCGATCATAGCATCTTCCAGAAGCAGCGATTTGATATGATCTCACAGTACTGCTTCCTTCCGATACCCGAAAGTGTCACCTTTATTGTCACGCTATATAAGACATGCCATTTGATGCGATCATAGCATCTTCCAGAAGCAGCGATTTGATATGATCTCACAGTCGAAGATATGAGCACTACGTTTCTATATCTTTTGGGTATGTCCACCACGTCATTCACCCAATGACATGACTCCGTTGTCAACTGACGTAATTGTCCATGATCAGGAAACCTTGATCATCTGTTACCCAACGGACTAGTTAAATAGAGGCTACTAGGGACCTGGTTGTTTACATACCACACGTGTATTAATGTTTCCGCTTAATACAGTTATAGCATGGTACAAAAACATATTATGAACAATTGAGATATGACAAATAAAATCACTTTATTAATTGCCTCTAGGGCATATCTCCAACAGATCTGTCTTGCAGTGAACAATGGTAGATCGAAAAACAATGGTCTTGATACAAGAATGTTGCACTTCCATTATTACTGTAAGAACAACCTTTTGTCGCATAGAGGCTGCACCTAGGAATAGTTGACATGTGATGAAGAACAATGACAAACCGCATAGCCGTAATGAACAGGGGAGGATCCTCCATCCAAAATGGCACCTTGACGACTGTTTCCAAACAATTGATACTACTACCGACGGCCAAAACTATCAAATTTTCATGTCATCAGCTATCGCAACACCACACCAATTTGTCAGCTATACCACCCAACGCGCGTGTAGTCGTTGCAATTAACTGCATGACCTAGCTAGATGCCAAGGCTACCACCCACACCACATAGCAACCTCCGAACGACCACCATCCAATGTTGTCGAAAAGGACCATACTCGACCAAATGAATGAACATTTGTGACTTGATTTATCCGGTCAACGCGTGGTGTATCATCTAGGTTATCTGATGGAAGTCGTGGAGCAACTATTTTCACACGAATGACTTGACGGATGAAAATATGTATGATTATACCACAAAATAAATTGGGAACGAAGTGCCATGCTAACGACGAAAAGCATCATCAATGAATGGGTCCTCGTGTGGGACTTAGTTGGAAAGGTAGGTGTTCGACATGTCCCTTGCTTGCGAACTTATTTAGTGGGGCGGATAGCTTTGGAGATCTAGACTTCACTCTTTCAACACTTTTCTACTTTCTAAATAGTCAGCCGAGTCCATGTCCCTATCTCCAAGTGTGTGATCCACCGACGAGTGTAAAGCTGAACGCAGCGGCGAGTAACATCACAAAGATAGCAAACCATCACTGAGATCGCTCCATGAAAAGAAATAAAAAGAAGAGTAGGTCGAACTAGTAATTAACTCGTACCCAACTCCTTTCATCCTGACTATGGGTTCTAGGTAATTTGATAAAAGTTTCTTTTGAATTGGACTGACATGGTTAGTCATACCAGAGGAGAACATGCCGTAAACATTTTCCTCTATCAAAGGAATACGCTATGAATGAAACTTTCTCCATTCCAATGCAATTATCCTTTTGGAGTTGACGTAACAAACTACGTGAGCCTCCCAATAATGCGAACACAAATCCTATCTGAATACTAAAAATAGAAGGCAATTTCATTATGGTTGTATAATAGCTAATTTTTTTTAATAATACATTTTTTAATTAAATTCAAAAAATATTACGCAAAATAACGAAATTGCAAAAATAATACGGCCTCGGCCCAGCTTGGGCCGATAAGGGCCCGTCGGCCAGGCTTGGGCCGATTTGGCCTGTCGGCCGCCCTGCGCGCGTCAGCGAAATCTGTCAGGCCTTATCGGCCCAAGCCTGGCCGACGGGCACTTATCGGCCCAAGCTGGGCCGACTGGCTGTTGATTTTTTTTTTCACCTATCCCTCCTCTTTTTTAGCCACACAAATGCAGACAAATTACAGATGAAATTAAACTCCAAATTTAAATCACTGATGCACACATATAAAACATAGTCTACAAACACTGATCCACACATATTACAGATAAAAACATAGTCCAATTTTAAAACATTGATCCACATTATTCAGGCGCAATCACCTCCTTCGCGATAGGTATCAGTAAGGCATGAGGGGTACATCCCCTGCTTGCGCAGCCTTGCAACCATCGCACCATCTGAGAGGTCCGTTCTATCGGCCTCAAATAAAAAAACACCGGGGACCTTGTCTTCGTCCACAGTGCATGCACACCGACGGTGTCTGTTTCAGGAAGCCCTAAACACGCTGCCAACCAATCTTTCCGCTGACTTATAGACCATGTTTGTGGGTCATGTGAGATCCTGGCTCAGGGCTTAACAGGATTGATAGAATACTCATATCAACAAGTTGCAACTTCTTTTCCGGAAGCTCATCTGGAAGGAACTCCGAGGTTAAGCGTGCTTGGCCCGGAGCACTCCCAAGGATGGGTGACCGACCGGGAACTGGTTCCCGGGTGCGCACGAGTGAGGACAAAGTGCGCAGAAAAGACTAGTGTTGATCTGTGGGGCCAGTCTGGAGATCCTAGAGAGCTGCCAGGGGTGACAGGCCCGGCCCTGGGGTGGCCGGGGTGTTACAATTTGGTATCAGAGCTGACTCTCGCGGCAACACGGGCGTGTGCGGGTCAGGGGCGCGGACATGTGGAGCATGTGCCGGCACTGGGCGCACAGACGTGTACCAAGAGGGGAAGTTCCTGGACTGGGGGCTGACCGACGAGGGCATCGGTCTTCTAAGGGGGGAAGGATGTGAGATCCTGGCTCAGGGCTTAACAGGATTGATAGAATACTCATATCAACAAGTTGCAACTTCTTTTCCGGAAGCTCATCTGGAAGGAACTCCGAGGTTAAGCGTGCTTGGCCCGGAGCACTCCCAAGGATGGGTGACCGACCGGGAACTGGTTCCCGGGTGCGCACGAGTGAGGACAAAGTGCGCAGAAAAGACTAGTGTTGATCTGTGGGGCCAGTCTGGAGATCCTAGAGAGCTGCCAGGGGTGACAGGCCCGGCCCTGGGGTGGCCGGGGTGTTACAGGTCACTCAGTTCCAACTCTGACCATCGAAACTCACCCAAATCAGCTCCATGCTCATTTACTACAACTTCGCCAGGACCGTAGAAAAACAAACATTTCACTAAATTACTCATCTCAACAACCTAAAAATGTGACACCAATTTACTGTTACAACCGGGAACAACTATATACTTAATATTGTTAGCAAAATAAACGCATACCCTTGAAGCGTGCCGATTCAATGGACCAGCAACGTCACCACCACCGCCAATGCAACACCGCTGCACCACCACCACGCTGCACCATCCACCACCCTACAGCAACCTCCACCTAAACTCCACCATTGCTCCAACCAAACAACACGAAATCACACAATAATCCAACACATCTGTAGATCTGAGCTGCCTTAACTCTCTAACACTTGTAGAAGGAAGATTTGGTGGCTGGATGGACATATCGCCGCTGAAACGCAGTAAGGAGCTGCTAGTTTCGAGAGGAAGAAGAAAAGGAGAGAGAGGACGCGAGGAGGAAGATGTGGGCAGGGCTGGCCTTATCCAGCGTCCTGTCGGCCCAGCCCTGGCCGACAGGCCGGTCGGCTGAGTTCTGGCCGATTAGTGCCCACCCCATGGCCTGTCGGGCGCAGGCCTGGCCCACCATGCGATCTGGTCGTCTTGAACAAAACCGATAAGGCCAAATCGGCCCAAGCCTGGCCGACGGGCCCTTATCGGCCCAAGCTGGGCCGAGGCCGTATTATTTTTGCAATTTCGTTATTTTGCGTAATATTTTTTGAATTTAATTAAAAAATGTATTATTAAAAAAAATTAGCTGTATAATATAGCCACTTCAGTCGTGCTGCTTGTTTCTGGAATGGAAAAAAGTATCTTCTTTTTGGGAACATGCGAAGAGGAGAGCCCAATGATAACAAGAAGAGGCGAGTCCCGCTGAGGATAAGGTGTCATACTGCTTGTTTATGCAATCTCGTATACTTTCTTGATAAACGGCTCGGTGCATTTTCTCTTTCTTGCCGCTGAGATACTTGTTTGAATTGACTCTTTGGGCCTCGTGAGAGACATTCATATTACTGCATTATGTGATTGTAGATTTCAGGATTCATCGTTGTATATCTGAGAGAAAAAGAACTTAACAGAAGTTTTGTCGCTGACTCCTTTTCTGTGTTGCAAAGTGCTCACTCTAAATAAAAGCATAGTAGAAGCTTCTCATCAGTCCTCTAAAAAAAGAAGCTTATCATATGGAAAAGAAAATATGAAAAAAAAAACTCAGTTGTCACTCAGGAACTGGGCTGTCTAAGATGGGCTGACTCCGGATGGATTGAAGTCCACAAGCAAGCTGCTGGACTTCACGAAAAAGTGAAAACAATATCCACGTATCTAATCCGATCCAGCACTAGATAGCACCCGCTGAAACATCCGGGCCCAGCTCTTTGCCAAAAGAAAAGTAGTGATGCAAAATGTTGGTCCCACCTGTCAGCCAAAGCCACAGGCTCCTCGCCTTCATTGAGGCTACTGACACCTGAAAGAGAAAAAAGCGTCGGAGCTTCGCTGCTGGAGAAGAAGAAGCGCTCCACCAGACGATTCGAGGTATCAATTCCATCTTGCATGAAAATTTCGTGTAGCAACATCTACGTGGGCTGTGGATTTGAGCCCCTTCCATTCGAATCCTGATTCGATCTGTTGATTGGAGAAGTGGGCGTCTTCTCCCTTATTGTAGGCTCGATCCCGTCCACCTCTCGATCTCGTAATTGGTGGTTGTTTTGACCTAGGTTTTCTAGAAAAATGTTACGCAGTTGTGATGTATTCGAAATGTTGGGACATCGCCCTTATTTTGTTGGGCCAGCCAGACATCAGATGGATCGCCTGTTGTCTGAATTTAGCAAACTGCAAAGAACCTTAGGTTCAGTTTGCTGTGTTGCTGTGAACTTGTTCTTTTATCTTCTACAGAAAAATAGCCATGAAAGCAGGAAAAAATTAGTTAGCTAAACGGTAAAATAGGCAAAAGCTGGTTGTGCCAAATGGGAATGTCATAATCCACTGCAGTGTGCCAAATGCTACCTTAATATTCGGTACTTCGGCAGTTGAATTGCTAAATCTTGTGATTCCGAGAAGTGTTGGTTCAGCTAGGATAATAAAGAGAGAGAATAATAAAGAGAAAGTTATTGCCAAATGGGAATGTCATAATCCACTGCAGGCTGCGATATTGAAAAGTTATTGTACAGTGTTACATTTGCCCAGAAACAGAAAAGGCCAAGATAATAAAGAGAGAGAAACCCTTAACTCAGAAGCACTGTCTTCCAGTGGACAGAATCTGTGTATAGATATACAAATTCGCTTGATAATTACTAAGTTCAGCGAAATAATGATTGATGAATTGATTGTAGTTTCTAACTTTGATTGGAAATCTGGAGTGCAAATTTGCTATATTCATTGCATTTCTGAAGCTAATGATAATTCTTTTAGACTGTTGTGGTATGGCTCGGAGTTTAATTGAAAACAAGACCAGAACCGCTGTATTTGTACTTTTGGTATCTGGCCTCTGTTCCTTCTTCTACCTCCTTGGTGTATGGCAAAGAAGTGGCTTTGGGAGAGGGGACAGCATAGCAGCTGTGGTGAATGAACAGACCAAATGTGTGAGACTGCCAAATCTGAATTTCGAGACCCACCATACTGCATCGGATCTTCCAAACAACACTTTCAGTTCTGAAGTTAAAATTTTTGAGCCATGTGATTCGCAGTACACTGATTACACTCCTTGCGAGGAGCAAAAGCGTGCAATGACCTTCCCTCGCGATCACATGATATATCGGGAGAGGCATTGCCCACCTGAGAAGGAGAAGCTTTACTGTCTGATTCCAGCACCAACGGGTTATGTTGCTCCTTTTCCATGGCCGAAGAGCCGTGATTATGTTTCTTACGCCAATGTGCCACACAAGAGCCTTACGGTTGAAAAGGCCATCCAAAACTGGGTGCACTATGAGGGCAATGTCTTCAGGTTTCCTGGTGGCGGAACACAGTTTCCTCAGGGTGCAGACAAGTATATAGAGCAGCTTGCTTCTGTTATCCCAATTACCGAAGGGGAAAGTGAGAACTGCACTCGACACTGGTTGTGGGGTATGTGAAAGTCTTGATGCTGAATATGCAAACATATGTTCCATGAGAACCGCATTGTTATGCTATACACTAGTATTTGATTTCTTTCATAATTTTGTTTAGGTTGCCAGTTTGGGTGCTTACCTGTTGAAGAAAAATGTTTTGACTATGTCATTTGCACCAAAGGATAATCATGAGTCACAAGTACAGTTTGCACTGGAAAGAGGCGTTCCGGCATATATCGGTGTCCTTGGATCGATGAAGCTCTCGTTTCCATCTCGGGCCTTTGACATGGCACATTGCTCAAGATGTTTAATTCCATGGAGTGGAAGTAGTAAGAGAACTTTTAGAACATTTCATGGTGCTTATATGGTCTCCATAAAAATTCTAAACCTCTGTTGATCTTGTTCTACAGATGGTATGTACATGATGGAAGTTGATAGGGTACTTAGGCCCGGTGGGTATTGGGTCTTATCAGGCCCACCTATTGGTTGGAAGATTTACTATAAGGGATGGCAACGGACCAAAGATGATCTTCGTAGTGAGCAGAGAAAAATAGAACAATTTGCAGAACTTCTTTGCTGGAAGAAGATTTCTGAGAAGAATGGTATTGCCATATGGAGGAAGAGATTAAATGACAAGTCTTGCCCCAGGAAGCAAGATAATTCAAAAGTTGCCAAGTGTGAGTCGACAAGCGACAGTGGTGTATGGTGAGTGCTTCCCTCTCACCCTCGCAAAAAAGAAGTAAATTCTATCTATATTGTTCTAGTTTTGCCCTTGGATTGATTTCCGTCACTACTTAACTACATACAGGTATAAAAAATGGAAGCCTGTATAACTCCCCTTCCTGACGTTGAAAGTGTGTCAGAGGTTGCTGGTGGTCAACTAGAGCCATTTCCCCAAAGGCTCAATGAAGTACCACCTCGGATAGCCCGTGGTTTTGTACCTGGTTTCTCAGCTCAGACATATGAGGAGGACAATAAACTCTGGCAGAAGCATGTTAATGCTTACAAAAAAACCAATGACTTGCTTGCTACTGGAAGGTACCGCAATATAATGGACATGAATGCAGGTCTTGGTAGCTTTGCTGCTGCACTGGAGTCCCCAAAGCTGTGGGTCATGAATGTCGTTCCGACCATTGCAGATACTTCTACTTTAGGTGTAATCTATGAGCGAGGATTAATAGGAATGTATCACGACTGGTACGTAATACTGCCATATTGCTCCCCTGGATTCATATTTTGGTCATCCATTTTGTTTCGCACTTGTGTTTGTCGTCCAATTGTTCGTGCATTTTGGTAGTTCTGCCTTTTGCAACAGACCATTTTACTTTTGCTGGTTCACTATATGGAACACTTGTTTTTCTCTGTTATGCAGTGCATTTACTTAAAGAAAACTGTAAAAAAATGGTAGATTCCTGTATTTGTTGAGAAGCCCTTTTTTATTTTGAGGATTTTTTTTCTTGTGGTAATCATAGTTTATTTGTTGTTGTTACAGGTGTGAAGGGTTTTCTACTTACCCAAGGACATATGACCTCATACATGCTAATGGTGTCTTCAGTTTGTACGAGAACAAGTAAGCATTGCAAAACCACAATGTGATCCTAAATTGGTAGATCTTGCTGGCTGATATTACCTGATTGTTCAAAAAACAGGCGTAAATTTGAAGATATACTCCTGGAAATGGACCGAATCTTACGCCCAGAGGGCGCAGTTATAATCCGTGACCAGGTTGATGATCTTGTAAAGGTGGAGAAAATAGCCAAGGCCATGAGGTGGAACACAATATTGGCGGACCATGAGGACGGCCCTCGTGTGCCTGAGAAGATACTCTTTGCAGTTAAGCAATACTGGGTTGCTGACAGCAAGAGCCGCTGACATGTCCTGATTGTTTTTCTCTAGGCTCCCGGATAATGTTGTCTCTGGCAGCGTTCATTGCAAGAAAACATCAGAGTGCAGGTTTGAAAATCATGACACGTCAGAGTAGAGAACTGATGAACCAAAGTAGTCATAAACTGGAGGAGAGTAGACCATGGCGCTTGCCGGTAATCTGTTTTCCTCGAGATCATCAATGTGCCTAGTGCAAAGGGGGCTCACCTTTGTTAGAAGGGAACGGATGCGGCTGCATGCAGTTTGAGGACCTTCTCGGAGTCTTTCGCAAGGCAACTAGGAGCGGTTGAGTTCGTTTTTCGTGTCCAGCGCAGGTTTTTAGAGAACCTTCGATATGGTTCCTCTGCCTTGACCCCAATTTTGTTTCTGTTGTATCTTAGAAATTTATGAACTGGAGAGTATCCGGACAGATAGTGTTGTTTGTACTTGAGCTGAATGGCAAAACAATTTTGAGTCTGGCTGTTGGTCGTTACATATTTTCTTACTCTCATGAAGGATTGCACATGTACCTTTTAGTCTTGTTTCCTCTTGACCTGCATCAGAATGTCAGTATTAATTTATGAAATATGATGAAACTCCAGCACTATCACTTGATCAGTTTGAATTTTCGAACACGTTGGTTGGAGAAGCACTGGCGAGGTCGCCATCCATGCGAGCTGCCGATGCGCATATATATCCATCCTCCGCCTGTCCGGCCGGCCAGGTTGTAGTATAGTAGGCATCGCCAATGAAGTTGCCGGCCAAGCTGCTGAGCGGAGGCTCCGATGAGACACCGGAAATTTGATGCGCCCGAGGCAACATATAATTTGGCCATTACATAGTTGCGTCCGAGGTGACGCTACGCTGTTATGCTGGCGAAGAGCTCCAACAGAGGTGCTTTCTTTTATGTTGATCTTGTTTCTTGCTGGCTCCACGCATGTTTCCTTTTCTTCTCTAACTCCATGGTTTCTCTAGATCAAGGCATTAATTCGTCGACATACATTTAGCTAGCTTCGTGGTGATGCAGATGGCCGACCAACGCAGATGCCATCATCGTCTGCAATCGCAAGGAGCGGGCGATCCTGAAGATGGCCGTGGGACTGCAGAGCTTCGTCATGAAACAGGTACTGCTGACCGCCGCCACTCTTGACGTCAAATTTATCAAAAGATATCACTTTATGTTTTCAAAACCACCACAAAATCAAAGTTTTTTGCAAAAATGTAAAAGCGAATTGAACACAAATTGACACCGAATCTGACAGGGGAACCCACCCAGAACGATGGCGTGGCACGGGGGAGACGGCCTCGCCTCTCGCCACCCGCCGACCACTTCCTCGACCTCTTCTCTTCCCCATCGACGTCTCCATCTCTTTCCTCCTCCCCATCTGCGGGCGACGAGCTCCTCGAGGGCGACCTCCTCTTCCCAACTCCTTCGTCGGACCCACCTCCCCATGCCTCCAAGAACCCCGGTCGTGTCCCGCACGACCACCTCGGCCTGCTCGCCGCGCTCCACGACGGGGACAAAACGCTCCTAGGCCACGGTGGAACGGGAGGCTCGGGGGCCGTGGCTGCGGCAACGGCCACAGCAGCCACCGCCGGCACCCTCCTCCGTCGCAAGGCGACCATCGCGGCGGCGGCTGCCGCCGCCGCATCTTCTACACCTTCCCACTCGCCGCAGTCTGCCACGCGTGCCATCCCGGTGGTGCCCAGACCCAGGAACCCCAGCAGCCGCCTCTGGCACCATACCACCAATCGGCCCCAGTCAAGGTGCCCGTCCGGCCGCAGCTGCGGAGGCATGGGTGGGACGAGCTCGACGGCCGGCCAGACAACGAGGAAGAGGATCTCGTACGCGGGGTCGCCGCCATGCTGCCCCCGCATGAGATGGTGGCGCGTGCATTCCCCGGCGGCGGCTTCGGTGCGGCTGTAAATCCGTCCTCAATGCTCGAGGGCACCGGCCGCACGCTCAAGGGGCGCGATCTCCGGCGCGTGCGCGACGCCGTGTTCCGGCAAACCGGCTTTCTTGACTAGATTCTTGTAAAAAGGTGATGATGCATGATTTGGGCCGTAATATTGGTCATGGATCACGGTATAATTCTATTTTGTGTGGAAGAAGAGGTTTAAACAAGTCAAAAGGGTCAATTTTTTCTGCGTAATTCGTTTTTAGATAAAAGGCAATAATGCCTAAACAAAGGCTAGAGTTTTAGCGGCAAGTACATCATGGGTGAACAAACAGCTTACAGGCAACAAGAAGCACAAGCAAACATAAAGATAAACAAAAATTACAGCTTGGCCTCCAATGCCACATACCAACATTGCGAACACCCAGGTATGCAGCAGGTCAAGGAGGAGGCACCGAGAAGCATGACGTCGTCGTCTTCACCAGGCCACACCTAGCCCCATAGTCCGTCATCTTCGCCGCCGGAAGGCACCGTCGAGGGGCGAAGAGAGTTCACTCGAGAACACCGGGGGACCAAGAGGTCTAGGTTGCCGGAGAGGAGGAGAACATAAGCGCTAGTGGGAGGATTATGCGTAATCTTTTTAGGGGAGGTTTGTTTTCAGTTCACACTATATGGGAGCAAATATTGAAGATGCTTGATGACTTCTAAAATTCCTGGTGGATCGGTTAACTGTTCGAGCGCCGTCTCCCCATGTGTCACATCATCGTTCTAGGTGGGTCCTCTATCGGATTCGGTGTCAATTCGTGTTCCGTTCATTAGTCTTTTTTCTTGCAAAATACTTACAATTTTATGGTGGTTTTCTGTCCCGAAAACGTGAAGTGATACATTTTGATAAATTTGATGTCAAAAGAGGCGTTTTTATGCGAATAACTCTTGTTACAGTGGTAATTTTAGCATAGATGTACATAATAGTGATGCCTTGATGCAGGGGCGGATCTAGGGGGATGCCATGGGTGCCATGGCACCCCCTCCAAAAATGCAACACACTTTGTATTGTATATATTTAAGCTAAATTATACAATTTGTAGTGCATTTTTTCACAAAAATTATGCCATGTACTGAATTTTGTTGTTCTAGATTGTATAGTTAACTTTGGCACCCCCAAGTTTAGGGTCCTAGATCCGCCACTGCCTTGATGCAAGTATATTGACCATGAACCAGGCATGCTTAATGTATGCCACTTCTGAGGAACTTTCACTCCTTGACCATTCATTGTAGCACTCCTCTTTACCCATATGTTTGAACTAATTAAGCCACGTTAACTCAAGCTAGTGATATTTCTCTTGATTAGGGTGTTGTGGTGGCGTGGCACGGAACACAACTGCCGAAAACAAGACCAGAAGCATTCTACTTGTGGTTCTGGTTATTGGTCTATGTTCCTTCTTCTACCTCTTGGGCGCGTGGCAAGCAAACGCTTCGGAAGAGGGGACTGCATAGCAGCAATGGTGAATGAGCAGACCAAATGTGTGGTTCTGCAGGATCTTCATGTGGAGACTCATCTTGCTCTCAGTGGCACGCCCTCCTGGAGATGACTGCATCGCCTAAGTTTTTTTAGATAATACGTATTTCATTTTGCCTCTTGAACGAACTATGATTTATTTTGTCAACGACTTGTTTGTGGAACTCATGGTTCATGTATGTTTATGACTATCTATTAATCATCGCGTATCATCAATAATATGGGTTATAGTTATGACCGACTTTTATTTAAAATTTGTAATAATTTGACTTGTAGACAATTTTTTTGAATTTGCCAGCTATGTTAGCGAGGCGGTGTAGTTGTATGACAAGTACTCTCTTACCATAGAAAGTAAATGTTCTTGTCCGCGAACCGATGGGTCGCCTCTCTCGCTCGCTCGCGTGTCTATTTCCCTACTGCCCGCCGTCCAAATGGTGGCGTTGCTCCTACCCATGTTGTTGTTGTCTACCGTGCCGCTCCTCAGCACATGTTTCAAGGTTGGGCTCCGTAGCCACATGTCCCATGACCGAGCATCACGGTGTCCCTCTTCAAATCACCCCCCCCCCCCCCCCCCCCCCGCCCCGCTCTATGATCTTAACTTTTTTTTAGGAATTACGGCAGGAGAGGCTCCTACTGCTCAATATATTAAAAAAACAGGGGGTGAAATATTTACATCAGGGACTAATAAACAATAGCCTAGCCTAGGCCATTTTAGCTTTTAACATGACATTAACTTCCAATTCTTCTAATTATTTATTGGAACACCAAAATGGACAAGAACCAGATACATTGAGTTGACCGAGAGATTTCCATTTTGATCCAATTTCACCGGAACTTATCTGCACTTTGCGATAAATTGACGGAATATAATCGCTCTAGTAGGCCTTCCGCACTACTAACCATCGGCTTACTGAATCACGTCATAATGTCATATTTGGTTGTGAGTATCCCATGATTTCATCAATTGTGCCGGTTTTGAAAGACTAGAGCACCACACGTGCAGCGGTCTACAAGGGTGGTGAGCTCGTGGAGTTGATCTTTGGCAGGATGCTTAAACTGGAGAACGGAGGCTAGAAGCCCCGCTCTCTCGAATTATATACAAGCATATACATGGACTCAACTATGCCATGGTCATCACATACATGAATATAATACAAATCACAAATCTATGCTATACACTACATTTGATAGTAATGACATCCATTTAACTAGGTTAGTACTTTTACATAACCAAATCATTATACGTGCTCTCAATATAAATTTATACATAGATAGAAAATTATTCACCAGGTTATGCCAACATTTACATAAAAACATGTATAAACAAAAATACCAACAACACGAAAGTCATTGCAAGCGGTTGCAGTTCCCTCAAACCAGAGGATAAGTGCTTTTCCTTTGATTTAACCTAAAAAGAGTATGCTTTTGAACGGTAGTATTGTCTTTTTGTCACTCACCAGGGAACGCTAATTTGTCTAGAAAGATGGGCCTTTATAACACGCTCTGTATCACGACTTCGGATATGCCCTCGACTGTTCCTATCTTGCACTCAAATAGGGTGCATCCATATATACAGACATAGTCCATAAATATGTTAAAAATTGATTGATACAAATCATCCAGTGATCCAGCCAAGATGGCAACGTTAGACTAGGGCAGGGTTTTGAAAATAAGGACGTTAAACTAATCATTGCAATGAGGGCCGCACTTTCGAGTGCAAGTTTCTCCGCCAGAGCCAGCATAACGAGGCGACCTCGCCACATGCACGGAGAGTCTGCTGACTATGGAGGAGGCACTCGAGCACGTGCGGAAAAAAATGGCGTTTGCCGGCCGATTAAAGTCTCCCGGACGGTTGGTGGACGAACTTCGTCAGTGTCACGGTGGCGACGACGGTCCACCGCCGGCTCCCACCATACCGGTTTCGTCGGTGATAGGCATTGACTCTGATTAGACTAGGGAACCGCCTCCACCACCACCTAGTTTATGTTTTTATTTAAATGTTTTTAATTTATAAAATGTTTCAGAAGATTCTATAAATTATCTTAAATTCAAATAAAGTTTGATCAAATTTGAACTTTTTTAAACCTATTAGGCGCGCCACTGGAAAGCATTGGCCCCATACGCGGCAACAGTGTTTGGCGTCCCAATAACGCTCGTCCAACGCTATTTTGGACATTATAATAGGGGCTCGACCGAAGATACTCGTGTAGCTCTCCTCTCGACATAGGGCCCTTTTGTTTCAGCTTTTGGGAGCTTTCCACAGAAAAAAGCTGTGCAAACGAAACAAAAGGGTCGAATTCCCGTTGGGCTTTTCCCAAATCAGCTACCTTTTCTTCAGATGGGAAAAAGCACCTTTTGAGGTGCTTCCCGAGCTTCCCAACTGAACATTCCAAGGGGCATGCAATTGTGGTCATTTCGTTGCTTTTTATTACATGAAAAACTGCCACCCACAACCACCCACGAAGGAACCCAGAATCAGCCTACCGTACCCCTAGCCCGAGCCTCATTTCTTTTTTCCTGCCAACCCGAGCCAGCGGAGGGATAGGGTTTCCCTCGCGCCGCACCAACCCGCGCCGCCACCGCCCCTTGCCGGCGACTGCTCTGTCCTCGACGCCCTCGGACCGCGCCGTCATCGACGCTCCCGGAAGCCCCCCGCACCGCGACACCACGCCGCCGCCCCGCCTCCGTTCAGCTAGGTGAGGACAATTCACGCCTCCCAGACAGCCAGTTGGATTGTCAAAGACTTCTACTCAGAAAAATAGCTTTTCTTTGATAGCAGCTTTCCCTGCACAGCAGGACAGCCAGCTCCCTATAGTATTTTCAACGGAACCAGAACCAGCATGGTCTCGTTTATCCATGCACGGAGATTGGATCATGCGGGATGAATCGTGGTCGGAGGAGCCCGCCCCGCGGCAAAGGACGCGCCAGGCCAGGGCAACCCTGCGCCCATGCGGTTCTGTGGAGTGTGGCGGCCCCGTGCTCACCACGCGTGCGCCACGCGCCTCCTCTCCTCTTCTACGGCCGTGGCCACGCGCCTGCACAAACAAAGGCGCGCGATTGACGTGCTTGCGTGCGCACCAGGTTCGTTTCTTTTTTTGCGAAAAAAAACATTAATTCTCACCAGGTTCGTTTCCATTTCGTTTCTGGTCGTTGTTTTACAAGTAGCCTTTTTTTTTGTTAGTGAGGCACGGTGCATTCGTCATGCTCCATAGACCATACACCTTTCCATTATTCATCTAAGCAGCATATTAAGCACCCTCAAACCATCGTTGGCCCGCCGGATCCATATTATATATTTATATGTATCATTTAGTAAAAAACATTAATCAAAGTCCTGGCTCGAAAAGATGAGTGAATTTCACCTTTTACCCCTAGTTATGCATTTGTGATACTACTCCATAAACACTTCTAGTGAAAAAAATCGTCTAAATTATCTATTTTCGAAACTTTGGATTTACATTTCAGTTGACCAAGGTGTAAGGTGATGAATATCAGGACAACGACGAGAAATTGAATAGATGGGTAAGAGAGGGTTGGACATTATCATCGATATCATCCTCCGATATTTACATATTTTGACGCACCACATGATTCTAAAACATCGGTCTATTTTAATGAAACATCAGAATGATTAAAATGTGATAAAATCGTGTTAAATTTTTTTTGAGAGTAAAATTGCGTACCTTATTTTTATAGAAGGCATAGGTTTAAGTACAAGAAAGTGACAGTCTGTTGTGCATAACACTGTCACACAACTCCACACCGGCTAGTCCGAAGACAGCCCCCACAAACACAACAACAACAACAACGACGACGAGAAAAGCCTATCATAAACTAAGCAGCAAGGCCGCGTCACAACCGATGCCGCCGCCTCCAAGAAGAACATATTCATCCTGACTTTCGTCGTCGACGCACCATCCTAAAGGAGGTGGATGGCGGGATTTGGTCCGTCGAGAGAAAGGCGTCTTCTTTGGCCACGCTAGCGAAGGTGTGCATAGCGCCCCTGCAGAACAGTCTTGGAAAGTGGCGAGCGCCGGAGGAATGCAACCTAGTACCTCCAAGCCGTGTCTCCAGACACGATACTCCCAACAGAGGGACGACGTCGAGGACGTCGCTATCGCGCCGGTCGAACTCCAGACCTAGGCTTTCGCCAGGAGACAACAACCAAACCGGAATGGGAGCGAGTACGGTGCCGACACACCTCGGCGACGCCTCCAAGAAGGGAAACGACATCCACGGGAGTCGTCGTCGCCGGCCCGACCGAAGACGGGCAAGACTTTCGTCTAGAACGTCGCACACCTTCCTCCTCGCCCACCGGAATGGGGCAACCGACCACATTGCTCACACCGCCGCCGCAGCAGCACTTCAAAGTCGTTGCCGAGGCGTCACAAATACACTGTATATTAAAAAAATTAACACGATTTACAGTGTATTTGTGATTTTGTTTCAGCGGGTAATAAGTGTTACAAATACGTAATTGTAGGTTAAAATGTGAAATTCACTCGAAAAATTAGACATTTTCGGCAGAAAAAGGAAAACGTTGGGCGGATGAGCCACATGCGTCGGGTACTCGGGTGGCACGCAGCGGCACGCGCCAGGCGGGGGCCGCGGAGGGTGCCACCCACGCGCCCACGCGTGTCCCCTCCCTCTCTCCACACCCTCTGCAACACCACCCTCTCCGCCGACGCGTGGGCTCCCAACTGACGCATGGCCCACGCCTCATCGAGCAGTGCCACCGCCTGCGTAACGGAACGGCAGGCCACGCGCCCCTCCAAACCCGTCTTCTCTTCTTTATCTACTTTCTGGTTTCTGCCATTGCGCGACCAAGAACAGAGGGGACGGTGACCTGCAAGGCAGCAACGACCATCTTTCCCCCAATCCGTTTCGGTTCGAGGTATATTTTGATCCCTTCTTTCCTGCGATCCGTTCGGATTAGCAAGAGGTGTCCCTACGGCGGCTTACGAGGGGTCCTTTCTTGGTTCTGCAGCGGTCCCTTCAGCGGAGGAAGACGTTGCGGGGCGAGATATGGTGTCCATGTTGCCCGCAGATGCCGACCCCGTCAGCACAGGATCCGCGGAGAAGCTCCTCCGTGGGTGAGAGCCATTCTAGATCTCATTTCTTCCGGGGGTTCTCCTCGTTAATTATCTGCGTTCAATTTGGTTCTTCTGTCTGTTCGTTTGTTTTCTTTGAGTGAATCAAAGTGATAGGTGTTCCATTTTTGCTGCTGTATAATAGCTTTCGATCTGAACCATGTGCAGGCCGCTCACTGACAGCAAGTCCAAGAAGAAGGCCCCCAGGAAGATCCACAAGGCCGAGAGGGAGAAGCATAAGCGCGATCTGCTCAATGATCTCTTCGGTGAGCTCGGCGAAATGCTAGGTGAGTTGGCCTGACATCGCGCGCGGCATCATCGCTTTGTATTATACTAGGGAGTATTAGTAGATCACAGCACCATCATTGCTTCAGTTCAGTATCCCTGTTTCTTGCTTTTGTATTTGGGGTCTGTTTTTCATGTGGTCTTCCCTTTGGAATGTTACGGTTGACTTTGGTGGATATATGAATTTGCATGATGTTGCTATTATCTCTGCCCTGCCCAGGTCATGTTTTTGTGTGAACATGTGGTTTAGCATGTGTCATGAGTTTTTCACTATATCCTAATGAGTGCTGATACCTGATAGAACACGTGGATGAATTTAATTTGTATTGCCTGTTTGTCACTAGCATCTTACTGGTCTTTGATTTTGCTTCGTATTATCAACAGGCTTAAGTTTGCTATTGGAACATTTTATCCTGATCAAATGCGGCATTTATCCCTTTGCAGAAGCAGACAGGCAGAACAATGGGAAAGCATGCATATTGACTGACACCACTCGAATACTTAGAGAACTGCTTTCTCAATTAGAATCTCTCCGGAAGGAGAATAGCACCCTGCAGAATGAATCTCACTATGTAAGTTGTTTCTATTCTGGCAAATTATGTTTGATTCATCTTAGTGGAATTGGAGCAGTATTTTGACTATGCATGTTCATTCTTCCACAAACAGGTTACAATGGAGAGAAATGAGCTGCAAGATGAGAATGGCGTGCTCCGCAACGAAATTCTAGAGCTACAAAAAGAGCTGGCGATGCGGCTCGCAGGCAATCCGGGTTGGGACCATGGCACTACCGGGTCCCCTCTCCCTGTTCCACACTCCGCAAGCACTGGTTTCCCATCACAGCATCCAATCCAATCACCGGCCATCGCAAGCGCAGTATTCCCCTTGCAGCAGCCACTGCAACAGCCAACAGTCATTCAACACTCCTATGTCGCTGCACCACCACGGGAACTCAAGCTCTTCCCGGATGCGGCATCTGACATCGGAAGCGTTGAACCATCAGAGAACCAGGAGGCCCCAAACCATGTTGCGCGACCACAGGCAAGGTACCCGACACAGTCAGCCGCTTGGCCTGTAAGCTTGGGCCTCCCAAGGATGGAAGATGAACAATGTAGCAGTAGCACAACCAGTAGCAGTAAGGAAGGTAGGTCAGGTAGAGATTGAGTTGGAACTGATCTGCTTAATCTGATCTTAGAAAAAAAGTGGAGATTAAGTAGATCAGTTCCAACCAATCAGGAAGTTTCTCTTTGAGCGGAGTAGTGAATACACACAGATGAGCATGTGCATGTAAATACCAGATTCCATCTTGGATCTGGGAATGTTAGCTGAGATGACACTCATGGGAATAGTACCTTTTTCTCATCCTCTGTGTTGCAACGTTTGTTACACGATATCAGATTCGAATTTTCGATCTAGTAGTGATACTTCCAGAGTAAATTTACAACAATAACATATGGATGATCCGGGGGAAAAGTGCCCAGCACCCAATTGCCTGTAAAAACACTCCCAATTTGGTGAACCAGCCATATTCGAAGTTTTCAACAGAGCGAACGGTAAACAGAATATCGGGCAACATGTAATCTTTACTATTAAATGAGAGTTCAACGTACGTTCGTACCCATCCGTTTTCTGCCATCGCTTCGTCCATCGCGGCAAAATTGATAATAACACCCCCAGTTCGCGCGCCTTCTATCATATGTCCCCTTTGTGTCACTGACATGTGGGGTCGAAGCGTTTTGTTTCGCTGCCTCCGCACGCGGGCACGCAGCCAACCTCACGAACCCTACCCACCCAACCCGATCCCCTCCGAAAGCGGCCTGACCTGAAGAAGAGGCGGCGATAGGGGAGCTGCAAGATCGATTTCTTAGGCGTGTGGGATGAGTGGGACACGGTGGAGCTCCTGGCTGGGTTTGGGGTGGTCGCTGGAAACAGAACGCCGCCAGCAGCCTGGAAATTCGTGGATCTTCGTGGTCGCCGACCTTGTCGGCGGCAAGCACGTCTCCAACAAGCCCATCCTTGTCCGTGTCTGCTCAGCCACCAGGTTGGTCGAGACCGACCTCGCCTTAATTTCCATTGTCGTTGTAAGTTTGTGGGTGTGTCATGGTGATTGTATTGCTCTCTTCTGGAGACTAGAAACAATCAATTGATTTCCACCTGAGGGATTTCTTACCACGAGGCTTCCATTTGTGCACGATGTCATGACAAGAGATGGAATTATATATCCCTCAAACACTCGTTGGAGGCAGAACTCTGCAAATTATATCAGCTCGTCATATTATATACTGAGTAAAAAGCCGTCGCAGTACTCTGGGGATCTAAAGCTTTAATTAATGGTTCAGCCATATTCTACTCACATTAAGGATGTGCAATGGCCAACAGGTAGCAGTAATTTTGTACTCTCTTCATTACCCCAAGTTCACTCTCTTTTTGTAAGAAATATAATTTTATGAGTGAAAGGCACCAGAGGTCACGAAGTTGCGCGAAAAGTAAGGATTGGTCACCAAGTTGAAAAACCTCAAAACGAGGTCACGAAGTTGTGGAGTAGTCAATTTTTGGTCATTCCGTCACGGTGGGCGTCAAGTTGCTGACGTGGCACTGTGTTTTTTTACAAAAAACACCTTAAACTTTTATATATTCTAATTGTTAGGTCATTCTCCATATTTATTTTCGAGTGAAACGCACCAGAGGTCACGAAGTTGCGCAAAAATTAAGGATTGGTCACCAACTTGAAAAAGCTCAAAACTGGGTCACGAAGTTGTGAGTTAGCCAATCTTTGGTCACTCCGTCATGATGGACGTTAAGTCGCTGACGTAGCGGACTGTTTTTTTTACAAATATCCCCTTAGAATTTTGTTTCTTCTAATAGCTAGGTCCTTCTCGATAAATCTGGGCACAGTTTGGTCTCAAATTTTATTTTTGCTCGCCGTCGTCACCTCACCGTCGCGTCCAATCTCCCGGTCTCCGACCTCCTCCTCTCCCTCCCCCCTCCTACCTAACCTCCGATGGCTGCCCGCTCAGGCCCTCCGCGCCCGTCGTCTCCTTCCCGCCCTCCGGCTCCCTCTAGCCGCCGAGCACGGTGCAGTGGCGTCGTTCGCGCGGGGCAAGGCCCTCAGCATAGTGGCGCACGGGCGCAGGACAGGAAGGGCGCAGGACAGAGAGCCGTCGTGGAATCGGTCGGCTGCCCCCAACCTCGCCGCGCTGCAGGCTACGACTGCGGCGTCGTTCCCGTGCTGCTCGGCGAGCCATGCGTGGACGCCGACGCCGGACGCCGCTGCCGGACGCCGGATGTAATGCACAGAAGAGATGAACTGCTCCACGCGCCGCACCAGTTTATTTGGAGTATTTGTAAGATGAAAAAATCGAAAAAGACCTAATAATTGGAAGAAACAAAATTCTAAGGGGATATTTGTAAAAAAACAGTCCACCACGTCAGCGACTTAACGTCCGTCGTGACGGAGTGACCAAAGATTGGCTAACTCACAACTTCGTGCCCGGTTTTGAGCTTTTTCAAGTTGGTGACCAATACTTAATTTTTGCGCAACTTCGTGACCTCTGGTGCGTTTCACGAAAATAAATATGGAGAAGGACCTAACAATTAGAATATATAAAAGTTCAAGGTGTTTTTTGTAAAAAAACACACTGCCACGTCAGCAACTTGACGCCCACCGTGACGGAATGACCAAAAATTGACTACTCCACAACTTCGTGACCTCGTTTTGAGGTTTTTCAACTTGGTGACCAATCCTTACTTTTCGCGCAACTTCGTGACCTCTGGTGCCTTTCACTCTAATTTTATTATCCTTCACTATGCATCCCACACTCAAGACATTTTTCTGCAGCTCCTGACTCTCTGCTGCCAAGGTGTGGAAATAGCTACTACAAGAATACTACACAATGGGTGCACGTAGAGAGCCAGATATATGGGTTGAATTTTTTTATCTCACTTTTGTTGAATTTTTCCATTGGTATAGTGTAGTGGTGTCAACTTATTAGATAGTGCATCCAGGCTTTATGAATAGAACATGTAAAAGTTTTTCTTGTGATTTTATGAACCTTTAGTTAAGACAGAATTAGAACTCGCATCTCCCTGACTGAACTTGGTATATCACCTAAATGATGCATAAATTCCGGAGATGTATGTACTTATTAACTTTGTAGTACTAAGAATTTTTTCCTGTTTTTTAAGATGATGGTCTGTGTTGTAGGAAGCCAAATTCTTAGGCCTATGTTTTTGAAAAGTATCGACAATGGACATATGATAATTGTCGCTATCTTATGTGCTCAAGTAAACTTCATCACATCATGAGAGAAGATAAAACAGTCAAGAATTCAGCGCTCATTAATTTCTCTCTTCTTGGATAGCCACTCTACCAGACTCTGAACACCTTTTGTCTTGTTGCATCGGAAAATGTCTTATATTCTGCTCTAAATCACTTGCAGTGTTCCGTTTTCCGTGACTGCTGAGCTGACTACCGGAATAGGAGGTGGACAAGGTTTGTGTCATTGTATCACCGGATTTTATTCTTACGATATGCTTTAGTGATTATGGTGGACTGATAGTGTTTGTAAATCTTGCTATTGTCGCCCCTCAGGTAAACATTTCTATCTTGGAATGATTTTCTACTGTATGCGGCATTTAGAACCGTGTTGTGTGTAGACATACCTCCTTCCGACATCTGTTGTACATACATATTTTCTCTTTCCAGTGTCCAATTGCTTGTTGGCTCTGAATGGTTCAGATTTGTGATGACAATAAAGAGAAGTGGTTTAATCATAGGAAAGGTGCTTTCATCAGATCTCGGAATGTTATAATTAATCCCCCTCTTAGTGTAAATCCGGTTTTCATGGCCCTCCCCCTAATGTGACGTCTACAAATAAAAAGGGGATCAAGATTCGTTTTTTGCATAAAGTATTTTTGCCTCATCCTTCAGTTCATGCACCGCTCCATCACCTCTTATCTGAGCTGGTTTTTTGCAGGAAGGACATCCTCGACTTGGTTCATCCAGGCCACATATAGTGTATCTACAAGTCGGTGCTCTCCTTACAATTCTCTTACACGACTATCTCCATACAGTGTATTTACAGGTTTCAGCTGGAGTTTTATAGCTATCACCCTGGAAATACTACTTAGCGATGATGCAGACACCGAAATATCGCAGCAGAGTTGTCAATGTAAGGAGCCTCTGGTTCTTCAACCCACTGGCTTCTCGGCATCACAGTTTGTTGCATCGGCATTGCAAATGCCATTAGAGAACTGCCAAAAGTGTGATCCATTGGGTCGGCCTTTTATGTAATATCAAGGTAGTGATAGGCTGATTTGTGTTTGACTGTTTTATGTCAAGGTAAATGTGTACGTGATTTCGTCTTATATTGCTTTCATTAGTCTGTCTGAAATATTGATCGCGGGAACCAAATGTGGATCAAAATGAACTACCATCAATATGTTTTTTCTAAATTTATGGACACTCGCCTAGATACGTGCATTGCACGCAAGGTATTTAGCGCTCTCCTGCTTGAGAAAGATTAGTGTCCCCTTTTTGCTCCTTTGTGCTTCTGACTTCTATATTAAATCAACGTAATTGGAAGCTCACCAAAATTTATCGGAATGTACAATATGATAAACACATGGCTATGGATTAAGCTAATGTAAAATTCATACCCTTGTTGCAACGCACGTGCACTTACTGTTTTTACGCACCAAGATGATTGTTGTTTCTATGCATATGATTCACTATATATGTTTTAATCGAATTAATTTTGGAAAGTAGAGTCTTATTGTTTTTGCAATATTATCTGGATATATCTTTCTATACACGTTATTTTTTCATGTCTAGCAACAAAAATATGTGGCACCCGTAGCAACGCACGGGCATTCAACTAGTGACTCTAATAAACGTTTGTGTAAATTGTCTTCCACGAGCATTATACAAGTGCATAGTCACATGAGCCAGAAAATACACCCAAGTTTCTCCACGGGGAATCTACCGGGCAGTGCATTTTTTGAGACACAAAGCCTGCATGTGTGCACTATACCAAGGAAACTCAGCAAGAGATTGCATACTGAACTTCAGTAATGCCGGTTTCCTCTGAAGGAGGAACCAGAAGAGGAGGAACCAGAAGGGGACATTGGGTTTCCTCTGAAGGAGGAACCAGAGGAGGGAATTGCAGGTGACTCCTCCCTGAACGGCTGGGTAGCTGCATCAGAAACACTAGGTAGTCTCTGAACGCTCCCTTTTCCCTTCCTTGCATTGGGGCCAATTTCTTCGATCATGTACTTCCATCCGTCGATAGGCCGTCTCCGACTAAATATGTGAGTTTTGATGAAGCTAGCAATCTGCAGCCACAGTTACAGTATTTATTTAGGTGATCTTTAGTATTGATAAAGATACTGTGTGAAGGAAGTATCGCCCCTGACCTGCTGTTTACTGAAAGCAATGCGCCTCTCAAATTCTTGGAGAAGAATGTCTTCCTCACGCTGTGAGATCTCCCATATGTTGCCATCCTGACCTCTCGATGTAGTTTCCCAACCATCAGGCTTGGTTTTGATCTCACCGGTGCTTGGAATCTTTGAATCGCCAAAATCAGCATTGCCAGAATCGAAGATCCTGCATTTCATTTCACGAGGATTGTAAGAAAACCACATCTTCTAAAACAGTAAGCATATTAACAAAACCAAGATGTATGAGTACATTGGAACGTGCAAGATGCCTACCAATTACGTGGTTAAATTTCCTGTTCCTATGGCAGGGAAACAAGTAAGGGTGACAAATTTGAATTTCTATTACGCAACACATCTGCAAGCACTTGAATCGCAGCCTACAAGATATTATAGGCTGTAATAGCCTAATGGCCACAGTTGGCTGGTTATGTAATGTAGCAATTTAGGCAAAGCACAAGGACTGCATAACTAAGAGTATGCATTGGCCCAAATTTCATATTAGTTTTAGATCGTACCTGCTTCTGTCAACTAAGTGATGACCCAAAAAGGAAAACAAAGATAACACACATGTCCATTGAACAAGAGATAACGAAATTCAAGTGCAAGAGTTTATATTACTTAGACATTGTATTACTTAGACAAAAGCTATGAAACGGCATAAATTTGACGTACTGGATCCAGAGTATACATAATTTGTGAGGTTGTTACTGCACTAGAAGCACGAAGATAAACAAAATATCCATTTTAAATCCCTCAACAATATACCGAGTTCAAATTTCACCCTCAACTCTCAAACTGTTCACTTTAAACACTCATTCTTTCAAACCGACCGCTGTTCCCCAATGGTGGTTTCACAATTGGTTTTGCCTGACGTGGCACTTCATGTCGAAATTTGGTTGCATGGCATCCAAAAAGGCCAAAACAGCTTAGTCCAAAAAATCACATCAGCAAAAGAAAAGTAAGCTAAAGGCTACAGGGTCTGAGACCCCATGCTATTCATCCTCGGCTGCTCAATGATGATGGCTGGTGACGAAATGTCGACTGTCGCTCTCGGCTTGGGTCCATTTCGACTATGGTGGAAAATATATGTGGAAGAAACGGGAGGAAGCAGCTGGCATGTGAGCCCCACCGCCATGTCAGCCAAATAGTATTGCTATTTCTTATTCACTCGTGCTAACTAGGATGCCACATCATGTGGCACTGGCATGTCAGAGATTTTGCCAACATCTACGCCATGTCATCCAAAAGTCATACTTCAACCGCTTTTATGAGTTTGCTATGTAAAGTGAACGGTTCTTAGTTCATGGTGATATCTGGAATCGGGTCATAGTTGAGGGGTGTTAATGGTTATAATTTGGTCCAAACATATCATCACATCGTATCAGAAATTCAGAATGTATAATCCCATGTCAGGCAACAAAAAGCTCACACCAAATTTCACCTGAAACATCTCAATTAGACACTTCATCCTAACCTAATTTGATTGCAGGTCATTGAAAAATCATCACATGCATATTATACAGCATTCAGTCTGATTTTATAGTACAGTTGCCACCGGATAATCCATCAATAATGAAGAAAGCAGGATAACAGAATACTAGACTTAAAGTAAGGAAAAAAACTGATTTCACACTACAGATGGACCTTACTGGTTACACTTAGCTGTAGTCCTCCCATTGTTGAGGGGTGTAAAATGGTTATAATTTGGTCCAAACATATAGTCCCATCATACCAGAATGCATAATGCCACGTCAGGCAACGAAAACTCGCACCAAGTTTCAGCTAGAGCACCTCAAGTAGACACTTCAAGTCTGTTTGGTTTATGCCCCCAGCTGACCCTACCAAAAATTGGTCATGCCAAATGTCCTTGTACTTGTTTGCTTTGTTGCCAATATTTTGGCTGCCTACGGAATACTTGGTGTTGCCATCACATATTGCAGCCACTTTTTTGGCCAACCCCTGGGTGGCTGAAATCTGCGTCGAATAATTGGCAAGCCAAATTCGGTATGGCTGGTGTAGGCATGATACAAACGTACCATTCATCCTAACCTAATTTGATTGCAGCCATATTATACAGCATTCAGTCTGATTTATGGTACAGGTTCCACCGGATAATCCGTCAACAATCAAGAAAGCAGGATAGCAGAATACTAATTACGACAATTTATTGGCACACTTTCATAAACTATCTTACTGGTATTCTGAAAACAAAAACTCTCTCTCAATGTAAACCAGGCAAAACATAGAAGAAACTTAGGGACACACTGCATTTAAAATAAATGTGTCATAAACCTTCCGAAGAATAGTGTGGCAATTCTATCACGTGTGGTTCGACTTAACAAGTCACATGATGATAGGAGAATATGATATGCCGTCTGCAATTGGCTTTCAGTGGGGAACAATTTCAACAAACGCGGTTAGGTTTCAATGAGAAACTAGCTCAACAAATGCGGTATATCACAAGCAATCGAGTAAAAGCAAGCAATGTGATAATGCTAAGCGACCACGGCTAAAGATGGCAGCATTGTTGGAGATAAAAAGAATGAAAGATAGGGGAACTGCAACGCACTCTGAGCACGAGTCAAGGAGCCGGTCGATGTCATCGGCTGGACCGCGGCGACCGCCGCCACCAAGGCGCGCCTCCTCCATATTGTCGATCTCCTTCACCCAGAGCGCAGCGTGCACACGCTGCTTCCTTGTCCTGTACTCGTCCGCGCCGGCCTTCTTCGCCCCGGGGCCGCCGCCTCCCTCGGCAGCCGGAGGGCGAGGGGCGCGCGGCCGCCTCGTCGCTGCTCGGCGCTCGGCCCAGCGCTCGTCCATGTCGGCGACGAAGGCCTTCGTGTCAGGGTCCACCTCGGCGGATATGGCTGGGACGGTGTCTGCCACTGTTTCTGATGTGGGGGACTCCCACGGCGCCGCGGGTGCCGGGGAGGAGGCGGGGGAGTCGCCCGGGAGCCATGCTGTCTCCCAGGCGTCGTTCCACTCGTCATCGCCGGTAGCCGCAGCCGAGCGCGGCGGAGCGCGACGGTGGGATGAGAGGCGGCGGAGGCTGGAGGAGGAGGTGGTGGTCGACACGGGAAGGCGGAGAACGCGCCTGAGGGAGTGCATGCCGTGTGCTTGGTGAAATGCCGGGGAGAGGATTCGATCCGCGTATTTCAGCCACCAGATTCGAACGGCACGGCTCGCCGCGGCGCTTTTTGATTCTTTGAATTTCTTGCCCGTAGTTACGATCATTTATACGGATCACTTAAATGACATTTATATCCATATAAATTTGATCACAATTATTATATAGATTTGTAAGTGTATCCTTCGGATCATATGAAATGAGTAATTAGAACATCATACAATCAAGTTTGAATGTATTCAGCGTAGGCCAGAAAGTTTGAATGTATTCAGCTGAACAACATGTCTCGTAGGCCAGTTTTCTCCAATTTGAGCCAGGAGAGAAATAGTATGTGGAACTGGGGCATGTGCAGTGGTCTGAAAGTATTTAGTGAGCTGAACAGAGAGCTACCGTTATTCAGAAAAAAAAACATATTTGAGAGGAAACTACGGCAGGGACTGCAGGGTTGTGAGAGAGCTATAGGTGATTATTATTCCTTGCTCGGAGTTTGTTGATGTTGATGATATCTTCGTTGATATACAATGAACAGGCAGCCCCGCCGGATATCACCTTCATAATAAGAATATAAAAGTAGATTTAGCTGATGAAAAGAAAAGAAAGACTACTTAAAGTATATGCAAAGGAGTGTATCCATGTAAGGAAATATGTAAACCTGCATCACAAAAAGGAGTTATATATAGGACATGACAATGAAAGCTTGATTAGAGATTTCTTAACTCCTTGTCCATTTAGATTATGATATAAATTGATAGCACTTTATATTGACCATGCTCGATCTGAAACACTTGGACTGAATACAAATATATTTGTATACAACGCTAACAACACATTACTATATCTATGATTTAAAAGGCTAGCTATTGAGAAAAGTCAGTACTACAGTCTATACTTGTATAATTCTGACTTTAGATCAATTGTTTCTTCCATCTAAACATAATCCAGTCAAAAAAGGTTCAAATAGCAGGCTACAAATATAACAAATAAATCTCCATCATTAGGACGTGGTCTGGTGCCTAACCGAGCCAGCGTGCCAATATATTGACATATTCTGTCACATGATCTTCTACCCATATTCAAATCACAAGACTTACAAAACCAAACAGATACATGGGAGGAAGGCCAAATATATTCCAACTGTAGGTTCTGTTTAGTCAATGAAATAGTGATTTCATATGTAAGTACCACCTCCAAATATATTCCATCACTTACAGTAATTCCTGTAAGATGCAAAATTGTTTATCTTCATCCATTTCGTTTCATCGAACAGGTTGTGTGCACAAGACCAAATAAATACATGATGTGTGGCATTCTTCAACGGTGAGGGGAGAAGAGGCGGAGGAGGCTAGGCTTACTTTATGTGTGGCATTCTTTGACAGTGAGAAGAGAAGAGGCGGAGGAGGCCTTGCTGTTGCGCTTCTGGCCGCATCCTCGTCTTCCCCAGTCCATTGAAAATCTCATGAAGACCTAAATTAGACACTCTGTCAGAGCCATAGATATATCATTTCCTAAATGAATTCCTCATCGATAACAAATAGTACAAAAATACAACAAAATACTATATGGATATTCTGTATCCAGAGCTTTTGTTGGAGTTAAAAATCAGGTGATAGTATATTGTATTTATTAGGAACATAAGCAATATAACTTGACATGGTCGTTAGCATAGAGTAAAAAACTCTGCTAAAATGATCTCTTTAACTCTGCTAAAAACCTAGAGCAATATTAAGTAAAAGATAGACCAACTGGCATTAGCAGTGATATATTGTAGTTAATGTAGGTAGTGGTAGAGAAGGGAGATGTGTACCTTAGCATTTTTGATATAAACCTTGGGTTCAGGCCCAATCTAGCAGCCCGGTGAGACCATCGTCAATGTTTCCACCTCCCTGCCAAATATGGGCAGCGGATTGTCAAAAAATATGAGACAAAGCAAGAGGAGTTAAAATAGACTACTCATTGCATGATCTCTTTAGTAAGATTTCCAATAAATAAGAAACACAACATGCAAAGTTTGCTACTGGATTATGCACTGGTATAACCCATATAACAAAGACCGTTTGTTTAATCATTAATTATGAGGTGGACAAAAATGGCTCGCTCTATACAGTCCATCAGCTCATCATAAAACAACATAATAAAAAACTTAGATGCGTACTGAAGTCATTCAAGTGGGACATAGGGGCCAAAACTTGCCAAGCACATATAAAAATTCATCTGCACCAGCAAAGATGAGAAGTTGTCAGGATTAAATCAAAAGAGGGAGTGGAAGAAACAGAAGAGGAGGCAAATCAGCAGGGGAGAGGAGTGTTTGTTACCTGCGTGTTCGCTGAAACCCAACATGCTTCTTTAATAGAGTAGTAAGAACTCCATTAAACCAAACTGTGCAGAGGAGCAGCCATGGCAGCTTGAGAAGCACCAAACTGTACGTAGCAAAGATCTTCTAAACCACCAAACTATACCAGCCTCCTTTTGGACAAATCTGAATATACATATTGTAAGGACAAAGCCGAAAATACACTATAGTACCTGAAAAGAGCATGACAAACTTTCTAGTCACAACAAACGGAAAAAATAAAACCCCATGCTGGTAGGTATAACTATATGATGCCAACATGACAAAGAAAACACCTTTCCTCTTGCAACTGCAAGTTTTACTTTGTTGTAAAGCCTGTTAATTTTTTCCAATATTGGCAGCAAACCGGATATCCATTATAAATAAGCGCCATGCCAAACTTGAACATAGATGGATTATTTAAAATTAACATACTCCCTTCGTCCCAAAATAAGTGTCTCAAAGTTGTCCAAAAGTGAATGTATCTATACTTGTTTCATGTCTAGATATATCCACTTTTTGACAAATCTAAGACAGTTATTTTGGGACGGAGGGAGTATAATTAAGCTAGAAATGGTACAGAGTTCACTAAGAGGAGCCAAATGTATTTGTGAAACTGAGTGTTCAGTACATGCACCGACTTGACTTTTCTCAAGTTATCACTATCAAATTTATGCAAATAATAGGAAAACAATAATAAATATATGGAACCAGTGTATTTATCAAACTGAGTGTTCCGTGCATGCACCAATTTGACTTTTCTCAAGTTACCACTACCAAAACTATGGTTTCATATCAACAGCTGCTTATTTGATTTTTCAAAGACATGCAACAGGAAAGGTGACCTGGTTTCTAGCACACCATATAAAAGGATGAGACTACAGAAAAGTAATATTTTTCTGATGTTGATTAAGACGCATGTATTTTATGGCTATGATCTGGCAGTGAAACATGGCAAGAGGTCATCACCAATGGTCATGCATAGGATACCTCATAATACAACACCAAGATCTTATGATATCACATGATTTCGGTAACTCTGATCACCCCATCTAACAAATATCAGAACCCATGCAGTTTCGCAGTTAAAAATTAATGAAGGTATAATAAAAACAAAAAATAAATGAGGTCGCATTTGAAATGGTCTTACCTTCAGAGAACTTTAATTGCAAGTGAACCAAAGAACATGACAGCTAGTGTCGTTGTGACATCTTTTCTAACGACAGCAGCAGAGGAGGTCAGGAGAAATATGGAGATCTTGGCGAAAACTTTACACACCATACACCACAACATCGAGGCACGCCATAACAACTATGGAGTGTTGGAATTGAATTTGATCACCTGGGGTAATATTTTTTGCAGTGAGACCATATATCACAAAGTAATTGTGAGTAGCCTAAACATCTGTATATTCTACACTCTAATGATGCAAGTTAAAATGGTTTCAGATCTCCTGAATCTTAGTAATTTTCTCTTTTACAGACTTAACTTCCCAGATTTTCACTAATCAAATGTATAAAAGAAACCGGCAGCTGATAAAGAGAAGAGATTAAGGCACCTCTGAAAAAAAAGATTCATACAAAGCCAACAGTATTATCAGTGCAAATACGCAGCAATAGGTACATGGCCAGCATAACTTCTGAGCTCAAAAAATCACGCCAGAGGATGGTGGAAGCTGATAAATAATGTAGCAATATCATGCATATTGATTGAACGTGTGTTGCCTAATGGATATGAACCGGCAGTGGATCACAGGAAGCAAAATTCAGAGCCGCAGAAAACACGAAAAGCTGACTGGAAGAGGAATAAGTAGTCAAACTCTTAAAGCATTGTACATTGTACTAAAAAAAACATCTTGTTATGACAAAACAAAGAGCATAAATGTATAAGATGGCACTCCTAGAAGTTAAGCCATAAGCTGAATTATTCTTGCCATATAACACAATTTTTGTACCTGACACAAAGTGATGGCATGGAATTTAAGAGGAAACTATATAGCACTGTAAGTAGAGAGCTTCTCCAATCTCCAAGTAAAGAAATTGTAGAAAAAGCATGAACTATATAGCACTACACTCCTTATGGACCAGCCAATCGAAGGGGCAAAAACTGGAACATAAGGCATCACCAATACAATAGTTGGTTCCTCTATTAAAAAATTTCACACCATAACACGGCCAATACGCTACAGTTGAAGGCTTGTTTTGGCAAGATCCATTGGTTTAAATTCAGTATGACACTAACACCTCTCAGATTGAATTTTAACTATAACAAAGAGTATTTACATCATACGCATAGGTGTAGCACGAATCAAAAGTTGTTTTGACATGGGGCTTCCATCAAGTTTAAGAGGAGCTTGTGGACATCACGTGAAGGCTCACTCGGAAAACTGGAAGGATCAAATATTATATTTGATACATCATTCACATAGGAACGAATCAAACAGCAGTACATAACAATGTAAACATAGTGGTGAAATGTTACTTGTAATATTTACAACAAGAACGTCAGCCTAAGCCCCTAACACATCTTTCCGTCATAAACAATGAATGGATCGCCATATGATATCGAAAGTTGCTGAAGCACAAAAACATGTCAATTATTTATACCACATGATTATAGCACCAAGCATTAGTATACTGACCTAAAAAAAACATAGGTGCTTAATAACTAAAAAGTAATTTTAAATCTAAAGCTTGAATCAAGATCAATGGTGAGTTTACAAAGTACACCAAAGTACATAAGCAAAGTTACAAATACTAACCTAATACTTTCCAGGATCTTCTCCTCTCATTTCATACACCAAAGTAGATAAGCAAAGTTACAAATAATTTCCCAACATGGACCGATGTAACCCTTGATCCAAGTGTATAATCGTTGGTATTGGTATATTTATAAATATCATGCATGAAATAGTAAATAAGATTTAAAGAATCATGCACATGTGTCCCACATGGATGTGTTCTATACACAAATGAATTAAATACCAGCATAATCTTTCCGAGAGAAGCAATGCTGCCATATGATCGGTAAATATGAATTTTCCTGTAAATACACGATGGGAATATAAGTGCAGGAAGCACGATATATATGGACATGTTCTGCTCTCCTTTCATTGTTCAATATTCAAGCACTTTGTCCAATATTTATGCAAAAGCGTAGAAGATTCCGGATTGCCACCACATGCGACAATTTCAGGTGAGTTTACATTGCGCATACAAAGCGATGACAATTTACCTAAACCACATGCAACACTTTGAGCATAAAAAGTAACGTGCATATAAGGTTTTCATGCCAGTAGAACCATACATAGAAAGGGGGTAAAACACCATATGGAGATTTAAATAAATCCGGTATGCATTGTACAAATCTGGGGCATATTATTCACATGAGATTAACGCACTGGCAAGAACAAAATAGAGGCACACAAATTGAATCAACGTGTTGAGATGGACTAACTAAGGAGAGCAGAAGCTCACCTGGGGCATGGGACCTCCCATCAGTTCATGGGTATGCCAACCATGGAGTTCTCCAACAGTTGTTTTGTATATATAGGGTAAGATTGGCATACTTTAGCTTCATAAGTTTGCAATGTATATACATTGCTACTGCTTGTCAAAAACATATATCTGAACTCAAATAATACAAAACCCTTATTACCAATACAGAATTTCCATAATACAACACTCACCTTTGAAGGCCATTAAATAACAACTTTCAGAAGGAAGAGAGGCGGCAATACTTGATACGTGCAACCTAAGGCAGAGAAATTTTAATTCACAAAGACTTTCAACAAAACAAATGATTTGATAATTCCATCAAGCAGATGATGCAACTGAAAATGAAATATATAATGGACTATGGCATGAAGTGGTGAGACGTACCTTGTAGGTGATGAAATCCAAATCATGCTAGACCTACAACATTGAAGAAATCCACATATTCTGAGTTGAAAGGTGTCATTTATTTGGTTTCAAATGGGAAAGTAGTAGGTTGATGCTCACATTAGGAAGAGTATGGAGCAGAGACCAAGTACACTGCAGCGTGCGTGCAGCAGCAACAAAAATTCCATCCGGATATTTTCTGTCAAAAATGGATGCGTCATTCATGAAAAAAATACCATAATGGACAAAATCCTATATTCATAACTTTATTTAGATGTAGATTCTAAACAATATAAATGTGAATGTCCAGCTACAATTTTTACCATGAATAAATAATTCAAAGCAAGCATGAACAAAATCTCAACCAACACAGGTCATGCAGCAAGATTCAAGAAGAGCCTGTGGTACCTGTACCTCGTTGCATAGGGGCCAAATCGACACGGCCAGAGGAGAGATCGGTGGCTTAGTCGAGGTCCAAGCGCAGCAAAGTCAAGGGACTCCTGTTGTTGAAGCTGAGGGAAAAGAACGTCGATGATGGCCTCCTTGTCTCTGTATAGAAAAAAACCAACATTCTTCAGGTCACAGTCAAAGATACAATCAACTGTTTCGGTATTTAATTTTCAGTTTCAAAATGTAGCAAAATACAAAGTCAAATTTAGCTGATGGCTTGGCCACAGAAAAATTTGCGTTTACTCACAAGCCAACACATAGACTGCAGTGCAAAAACCTCCAATTCAGAACAAAAAGAACTTCAAGGCGGGGACAAGGGGACTTTGAAATTAACCTTGAGGACAGATAAAATCATCATGTGGAATATATCATAACTAAAAAGGCATACAACCATAATCATCAAGTTGAACACCTTTTAATTCTGTAATCAAGTGTCTTTGTGTATCCTATCTTGTTTCCTGTTACAAATAAGAGATCACTATATGAAAAGTATCATGGAAAAAGAAAAATATACTGAAAAGATGATGTAAGATATATAAGGATTGATCAAATCCAACTCAATAATAAAGAAAAAATATTTATCTCAATTCATTTAATAGCTATGTATATTGCTCCTCACGTTGGAAATTAACTATATCCACCTTAGGATTGTTCTATAATTTACAGAGCTAATAAAGCATATATATATATATATATGATATTTATCTTTAGTGAATCTTGAGGGGAAGAAGAGCACCTGCTGGGTGTCAGGAATGCAGCAGCGCCACCACCCAATATGCAATACATGATACCTCCAGATAGCAGCCAAACATCTAAGATAATAGGATAAATCAGGTAGAAAAGGGAGGCATCAATGATCCCAAAGCAAGCAAATAAAGTGTTACTAACTAAAACAACATTTTTTTATCTCTGTTTTCTTCATTGGGCAGCGCAAAATCAGAATCCTAAATCTAGAATCGCAACACATAGATATCAGTTCTCAATAGCTAAAAAAGGGAGGCATCGAAGATCCCAGAGCAAGCAAATAACAGTGATATTAATTAATCATTGCCGAGAACAATATCATGGGATATCACACAATTCACGCAGTAGGAATATATAGTTGCTCTTACTAATAATAGAAACTAATGCCACAGGAAAAACATACATCTATGGATCTAGAAATGAGTTGAAAGATTATCTCAAATCATAGTGTAAAAGAATACGCAGAGCAACACAAATGCGGCAGTGAAGAGAAGAATAGAGCAGGGTTAATATTGCTACGACATCAAAGTATGCCATTATTACCTTCCTTTTACTTGCAAGAAACCCGTTCATAGGCAGATGGCTAGCATCTCATGATATTGATTTATCTAAGAGCTCATCCTTCAACGGGAAATGATATTAGACAAATAGAAGCATGGTATAAGAAGACGAAGGACACATGTAGTTCCTGCAGGTCCACAACGAAAACAACCGGGAGATCATAATAGGGACAAATCAAGTCCCTCTTCTGCTCTAGACAAACCAATAGGCAGGTCCCTCTTCTGCTCTAGACAAACCAATCTTCTCAGCATGTCCTGCCAAATCAACAGCAAATTGTAGTGGTTGGTGAGCAGCAGAGAACCACAAAAACAACGCAGGACCATGTCAACAATTGGTTAAAAGAGATGAACACAAAGAGCCTTCCAAAGCAAGGAATGGTTTTTTGAAGCGGAAGTGACATTACTGGGAATATGTTCGAATCTTCAAAACCTCCTAATATGAATACACATAAATCTTCATGTGTAAATGTTCATCTTAGCTCAATAATACCCTGCAAGCAAATTATATTTCTCAATTTCTGTTTCAACGCTGGTACGATTCGAAAGCTATCTAGAAAATTAACTATTCTAGGAATTAAACATCAGAAATGACATAAATAGAAATAACCTTCGAATTCAAGAACCACCCAGCGATTAGATCAAGGCATCAACTTCTTACACCTCCCTACAACAGTGCAGCCCCCACCTGCCGTGGAGATTTGGGTGAGGAACAAAGGAACCGAGGTAGGAGGGAGCTGAAGAGATGGCCAAGGAGGTTGCGTACCTAGAGACCAGTAGATTGCTCGCTCGTCGTTGTGTGGCGTGGAGGCCTTCTCCTCCTTTCCTCTCCTCCTCGCTGCACGAGATCGGCGACGGGCGGAGATGGGTATGGCGTGGAGGCCGAACCCCCTGTGTCGAGCTCCGCCTGCTCCCCCATGTCGAGCTCCGCCTGCTCCAGTCATGGCGCCCTGTTGCCCTTCACCTCTCCCTGCCGACGGCAGCCCGCACTCCTCCCACCAAGCATAGAGGAGGAGGGATAGGTTGCCAGGGAGCACGGGGATGGCGGCGTTGGCGCTCGGAATCTCTGGCGGTTCTGCACGTCGCCGGCGGCGGGCTGGACGGCACGACTGCTGTTGAAACCCTAGATCGAAAAAATGACATCTAGGGTTCAGCAGGAGGAGCCGTGGACCATATGTCCTCGGGGCGGCGGGCAGGGAGGGCAGGGGTAGAGGCGACCGCCGCTGTAGCTCCCGTACCCGGCGTCGCCTCCCCGTCCGCCACGAGCGTACGGCCGCCGCCCCGTCACCATTTATGAGACGTGAAATGACGATTCTACCCCCTGGAGTTCGGTCGAACCACAACCCCTGCCACCGCGCCCGGTTGGACTCGCTGTAGACTCACGTGGGAACGATTCAGCCCACACGCTGACAAGCGGGACCCGAAATTTTTTGGGGCCACCGACAACGACACGATGTGCCTACGTGCGGGTACAAATTGACCCGCCGACTGGGGATGGCTAGCGAACGGACGGCCCAGATCGCATCTGGGATGAGTTTCGACGGTCCAGAATGGCTAAGCTCTGAGAGAGGCCCTGGCTGGGGCAAGGATGTATCCTTTAGATACTGCATATAGCTCTTTTCAAAAATAAAACCAATAGTGCAGACTAAGGCGTGGCCTAGTGGTGGGGAGGGGCTGATGCCTTCCCATCCACCTGAGTTCAAGTCCTCATACTTGCAATTTCAGTGTTGTTGCACCCTCCTCTATCAAAATACCACGTGGTTCTCCCACGTAGGAATCAAAATAAAACCAATAGTGGAAACAAATGTAAATCGAGTACACAGTTTTAGAATTTTTTTTGCGAATGAGATTTTAGACTTTTTTTTTGAAAGTTCTAAAAGTGAGTTTCACTTTTTACCCACTAGTTTTGCATTTGTGACACAAGTTATCTCATCTACTGAAAACTTTTCGAGATCCCGGATCACCCTTTAAAAGAACTTTGAACCATCTTCTCTGATGCATGTCTGCCGCAAAAGGAGTGAGGCGATGATTGAAATCGAATATATCAAGACAACGAAGTAATGAAATAGACAATGAAAAGAAGGTTGAACATGATTTTCGATGACGCACTTTCATATTACATATTTATTGCACCACATCCACCTAAGATGCCGATTTTATCTAACAATAGTGGAGAATAGGGGGAATAAGGCTTGTCGCCGGCGACCACTACCCGACAGAGAAGATGGCGGCCACTTACCTGCTCGCCGGTGAAGAACCTTCCAACGACAAAGAGCTCAAAGGAGGGAAAATGGTGACCGAGGTTTCGACTGTGAGTCGAACCGGAGTAAATAGGGCGAGGGTTTCAATGGGAGGCAATGAAGTTTATCCCGCCCTTTTCCAAAAGTAACAAGTTCCATAATGAAATGAGGGGGGAAATCGAATTAGAAAGTGTAGATGTAGGTCTTCTCCCCCAAACCCTAGAAGGGCATGAGGTTTGGTAGGCTAGGGTGAGATATCTAGGTAAATGAAGCTCAACAACGCTGGAGGAGAGAGAGGAATTCAAGTCGTGTCCAACTATTTGGAAAGAAGAGGGCCTTATATAGTCCCCCTCCAGATCTAACCGTTGCAGAAAACTAACCTCGGAGTCTCCGACCTAGCACGAAAACTCCGGCCCGGCAGGAAACGTCCAGAGTCTCCGGCCTAAAACTCAGTCATACTCCTGACTTGCTCCAGAGCGTCGCACCACTTGGCTGGAGGCCAAGGCTGAAGTCTCTAGGTGCTCACCCTAGAGTGTCCGGTGTTTACACACACAAGTATCTGAACTGGCCACACTGGAGTCTCGGACTAACCCCACCAGAGTCTCTAGACTAACCACACCAGAGTCTCCGAACTGGTTTTCAACAACCACTAGACTTCGAGGGTACTCTGCAACATTGCACATGAAGGTTGATGGGTGCAAATATAGGTTTGTGCATTGATATAGCCCCTATTGATAGTACGGATGCCTATGAATTAATAAACAAAAATATACAGACATCGTGTTCAACCTTTTCTCCTTTTTGAGGGGTCGATCACCGTTGTGCTATTCATCAAATATATCTAAGTAAGATCTCACTTAGTTGTTAACAAACACACAAAACATAATTAGGAATAATTAGGAGGGAAATTCCATTTCAATGTGTTTAGTTTATGGTTGGTTGGGTGGAGGGGGTGGAATTGAATCCGAGTTGGGTGCACTATGTCGAGATATGCATTTCCGGGCCAAGAAGGGAATCAAGTCATGGTGTAATCTGATAACGGAAAAAATGGGCGAACGAAATATGTTCTTAGTGTAACGATGTCATCTTCTAAAGGTGAGCAACATTGAATATTGATTTATCAAAGGATTTGCTAAATGTGAGTTGAATATTGATTTATTAAAGGATTTGATAAAGGTTATTCGTGTCAATTAAACCCAACACCTACACCGTAGCTCCATATAAATTTTATTTAGGGGATCAAGATCACTTATTAACATGATCGATCAAAACTTATTAAGAGGAGCGGTGTGCAGTGTGCACTGAAAAAAGAAAATTAGATGCCGCGTCCAAGCTAGGCCCATAAGCATAGCCCATCCCGAGCCTTTAAAACATCGGCCCACTAAGTCTGAATAGGTAGGGTTAGGGTTTACCGCATCCTTTATAAGAAGTTCGCCCCAAACGATTTGACTCCTCCATTACCTCCCCGACCTCACGACACAAGCTGCGGCGGCGCCGGCGTCCGAGACCGGCGTTGAGCGGGGAAGGCATCGTCAGCCATGGTGCACGTTAACTTCTACCGCAACTGTAAGTGAATCTCGCTGCCCTCTCCGTTCCCTGTATCCATTTTACGCCACATTAGAGCATCTGTTCTCGCACGCTAGCTATTCTCGAGAACCTTACTTGGTTGTATGTATTTGAATCTGGAACCCGAGATCCCCGTCCCGTCTTCTCAACTGGAAACTGTGTTTCATGTTTATCAGAGATTTCGTTTTTGCCTTATCACTTAGCTTAGGGACGCATGTTATTGAAAGATTTAACTCTGTCTGGAAACCTCAGAGATTAGTTTTGGTCAGTTTTTCTGTTCTTGTAATATGATTTGATAATACAATGGTCGGAAGCAAGTGTATAGTTAGGAAAAGAAACAACAGTTAGATTTTGTCTCCTTCGTTACTTGATGTCTGTCAACATGCGGCCAGGAGGTGGTTGGATTGCAAAAATCATAATTGATAAAACCTTAGCTATCTATTTTAAGTTATCCACCGTATGTCTGATATGTGGTGCCAGAAATTTCGTTTTATTAAGGTAACTTTTAGGGTTTTGTGATGTTTGGTCCCATAGGGAAGTCTGTAAGATGTGAAGTCTCATAATCCTTTTTCATATGGTGCAGATGGTAAGACTTTCAAGAAGCCAAGACGTCCGTATGAGAAGGAGCGTCTTGATGCTGAGCTGAAACTGGTTGGTGAGTATGGCCTGAGGTGCAAGCGTGAGCTGTGGCGTGTGCAATATGCCCTTAGCCGCATCCGTAATGCTGCAAGGGAGCTGCTTACCCTTGATGAGAAGAACCCCCGTCGTATCTTTGAGGGCGAGGCTCTCCTGCGACGCATGAACCGCTATGGTCTCCTTAGTGAGGAACAGAACAAGCTCGATTACGTGCTTGCGCTCACCGTTGAGAACTTCCTTCAGCGCCGCCTCCAGACCATTGTCTTCAAGAACGGCATGGCAAAATCCATCCATCATGCTCGTGTGCTCATCAGGCAACGTCACATCAGGTATAATTGACATTTCTCCATGAAATCATTTGTTACATTCTCCTTATAGACCCAAGTCCTCAAATGTGTCTGCCCTGTTGTTTTTAAGGAGTGTAAGAGCTGAATTACTGTTCCTATTTTGTGCCATGTGATGAGAAACTTTATCCATCTCACGACGGTCGTCTGAGACACTTTGTGTGTAATGGTGCATAAATATATCTCTGATGGCCCTGAAGTTCTATTATTATGACACTGTTTTATCCTGGAGAGCCTGTGTAGCTTAGGATAAGCTTTGTAGGACTAACGGTTAACGATCTTGGGTGGAATTTTAACAGCCGTGTTGATATCCTCCTGGTTTTTACCCAAGGGGTTTGCAAACTTTGTTTCTGTGTGCATTTTATACTGCATGTGATGAGAAGCCATATGCAACTCACGACGGTCGTCTGAGACACTTAGTGTGTAATGGTGCATTCATATGTTCTCTGATGCTCCTTACGTTTCTTTACTTTGTGCATGATTTGTGTTGTCTATTGGGTTTTGGTTGCACCAAGTAGTTCCTCTTCTTTGTTTGATGTGTTTGTTGCACTTGTTTATAATTACATTTTTCAGCTGTTAAAGTGGCACAATGAGGAACAATCTTAATCTATCATGAGGTCGAAAGGCCAGTGACTCGATATGTCCTTTTCATTCTGAGTGCCTCAGAATGTTTGTCCGTTTTACTTGTAACTTTGCTCAGTTCTGTTTCCATTTTGTTTGCTGAGCATACTCTCAACACTGTTCATGCGCTGCAATTTTGTCTGATATCCATTGAACTTGTCTCTATTGTAACTTCTATGCTCTGTCGTCTTAAATGTAGTTCGAACTGTTTTTGCAGAGTTGGGAGGCAGCTTGTCAACATTCCCTCGTTCATGGTGCGAGTTGACACCGAGAAGCACGTCGACTTCTCTCTCACCAGCCCACTTGGTGGTGGTGAGCCTGGAAGGGTCAAGAGAAAGAACCAGAAGAAGGCTGCTGGTGGTGGCGGTGGTGACGGTGATGAGGAGGAAGAGTGAGCATGTCATTTAGCTCTCTGTTTTGGTAGAACCTAATTTTTCCGTCTCTTGTTAGAACCTGATTTTGTTACATGAGTTTGAACAAAGGTTGGCCACCGTGAGTTGTCTAGAATTGCTCGTTCCAGTTCTGAAACCACCATTGGAAAGACGATTGATCTTCAGAGTTTTGCCTTCCACTGAACTTATGGATATGTGAAATTTGAATGCAGTTATTGGCACTTGTATACCTCCCGTGGCTTCACGTACTTTTGATTTGGCATTCTCTTGATAACGAGGTGTTGCTTCCATGTTTTATCTGTTGGAAAAGGATTAAATCCACTGGCTGATAATGAGCAGAAATCAACTGCCAGCTCTCTCTCCTCCGATTTACTTGCTTTTCAAGGCCGAAGATAACATGCGAAGCCATTAAGCTAGGTAGACTCTAGCTGAGAGCGATCAGGTAGGAGCATGTAGATGACCCAAAACGAGCAATAAAGAAAATTAAATCGAAAATCATCCTTACCGTTGTTCATCGTCTGTTGGACCTTGAAAAATGCACTGACGAACCTGCAGCTTAAATAACCACAATATCCACACGTCAAGATCTAGTAGTTGCATTGGTTAGTGTGGCATCCCAATCAGCAGATTCTTGGAATACTTAACACAACGAAAAAAGAATTTGAAGTCGCCGCCGATAACCATCCAACTGTTTACCTTATAGATGTACCAACTGTCAAGATCTGAAGTGAACCAACCGATCAGACACACTTAGGGTGTGTTTGGTTGGGTGGTTATCCTTCTGGGTTATTAGTGGTAGCCAGTTTTGGGTTATTAGTCGGGTTATTAGTGGTAGCCAGTTTTTTGGTGATTTGTCTTGTGTTTGGTTTCGGTGTGTGTTTAGTTCCTGGTGTGGGGGTAATCTCCGGTGAGGTCTCCGGTACGGTTCGCCAAGAAAATAGAAAAAAGAAAAGCCTAACTTCGCCGGAGGCCTCACTGGAGACCTCGCCGGAGATTTTGTAGCAACAAAAATGTGTTACTGTAACAAAATCGACTTCGCCGGAGACATCGACGAAGACCTCGCCGGAGACATCGTAGCAAATTTTTTGTTCTATTGTAGCAAAACCACAATACAATAATAGTAAAAAAATTGTTACATTGCAGCATCGTAGCAAAAATTCTTCCGGGGAGTTGAGACTTATGATGCAAACGTCAGAACAAATTGTAGGAAAAAAATTCTTCTTGGTGCAAGAATTCAGACATGAACAAAAACCTCGTAGCAAAAACATTGTGCTATTTTAGCAAAACCACGAAACTATTGAAGCAAACAAATGTAAATATTACAGCACCAGCGATGATATCGACTGTCTGCAACTGCGACCGGAAGCACCGGCGTCTTGCCGCGGGAGCACCGTCGTGCTCGTTCGGTAGCACCGCCGCCCTCTCATGGGAGCACCACCGAGCACCTTCGGCAGCGCCGCTTCCCTACTCACCGAGCAACTTCGACAGGCCTCCGCCCCTTCCATGGGAGCAACTCCGAGCACCTTCGGCAGCACATCATCCTAACGTATGCAGCTCCACGCCCCCCGCTCGCCTTGCCGCCTTGGTCATCTTCTTCCCTAATGACGCGGGGTGCACCGCTGCAACAGAGGTGGAGCACGGCGGAGGGGCCACCGGCGATGCTACCAGCGGCCACCACGGATGCTACGAACAGCCAGCCATGGCAGAGAGGGCCATCATCTTTCTACGTTGCCGTCGGTAGCACCACCGCACGACGTGGTAGCAATGAGGAGGGGAATTAGAGGAGCTCGCGGAGGAGTACGGGGATCGGTAGGGGAGCTCACGGTGGAGGTACTCCAACACGGCGTGGACGAGGTCGTCAGAGAGTAGGGGTGCGGCGGCGGCGTCGAAGCAGGGTCACGACGGCGTCGGAGAGCAGAAATGCGGCGGCGACGTCGAAGCAGGGGCGTGGGGCGGCGACGTCAAGGGCCGGGGGCGGGGCTCGGGGTATGGCGTCGAAGCAGGGGCACGGTGGCGCCGGAGAGCATGGGCACGGCGGCGCCGGAGAGCATGGGCACGACGGCGACATAGAAAGCAGGGGTGCGGGACGGCGACGTCGAGGGCCGGGGATGGGGCTCGGGGACGGCAGGCTGGAGCACGGCCAGGGGCGCCGCGCGGGGGACGGCGGGCTGGAGCAGGGCCGCGGGCGCCACGCAGGGACGGCGGGGCGGCGCTCGGCTGCCGGCGGCGGCGCGGAAACATGTGCTGCCGAGAGAGCGGATGCGAGCTCGTGGGATGCGATGAGATAAGGAACGAGTGGATAGGAGGGAGACGATAGGGACGTGCGGTGTGGTGGGACCAGCGTGCAAAAGCGTAGTTTTCTTGCCAACGCGAGGGACACGCGGCACGCAGCGGATGCGGGGGATCGCGAGACGAGATCCCCCGGATGATTACAAACCTTTCCCTAAAAAAAAGAACTTGCCTTAAACTTCTCACTAAATAAGAGATTCATAGTTTCAGCATTAACACCCAGCTCCGGTTCGAACAAAAGCACTAGATTTTAGCTTGTCTGAACTAGTTCATGCCTCAGTTGGGCGTGTGCTGACAATGCAAAGCTTGCAAAATTCAAGCAGAAGTACTAGTAAGGAGTTGTTACTGAAGCTGCTTCTGGCCAATGCATCATCGACAAGATCATTCACGTCTCACTCCAGATGGACATAAATCGGCCTCTCCCTGTAGGCTGATCCTTCAGAATCACCCACTTTACTGTCAATAGCTAATGTGATGTGCCATCAGTTTCCCTCTCAAACATGCCAACTTCATAACAAAAAAAAAAAACTACACACAAACGATAATCGTGAAAATCTTACTATGCTATAGAAAAACAGAAAACTCTACTGCTTAAATTGGAGCCTAAAATCTACGCCGTCTGACTATCTCGATCTTCTCCAGACTGTCTCTACCCTTGTCTGCCGCCCTCACGTGGCGGATGTCTATGACGTCCACCTCCAAGGTCACCTGGATTTGTGACGTGCCCCTTGGCGCCGGCGCGATCCTAGCATGGAGGATATTACTCAAACTTTTTTATCTTCCTTTATTAAATAAGGCCTTCAATGAGTTGTAGCAGGTCAGAGAGATCTTATCGACTCTGGTGTTAAACTCTGAGGGTGTTGACTACTGGCAGCCAAAATAGAAAGAAGGATATGCATGGCTAGTAGATTTTATCATTACATTTTCAAAAACCAAATTGTTTCTCCAATATACTCTTATATTTAGAAGATAAAATGCTTGCTTAGGACAAGTTTTTGTCGCTTGGCTACTAACAAGTGATAGGCCGAACACCCGAGATTGGCTAAGAATGAGAAATTGCAATGTCGCAAATGTTTTATTGTTGCGTGTGCCTTATCCAACAAGGACAGTTGAGGGCTTGCAACATCTATTCTTTCAAAGCAACTTCACTATCAGAGTATGGCATTTTCTGTAAATCAGCTGGCATCAGCGGGATACCATTGAAGAGATTATTCATACCACCAGGAAAGATTTTAATAAACCCTTCTTCTTTGAGGTAATCGTTATAGCCGGTTGCAACATCTAGAAGCAAAGAAATGGAGCTACTTTTTCTAAAAATTATGCCAACTTTCAAAGCCTGGAAGGGCACTTTTATTCACGATATTTCTCTGCATAAGCATAGAGTGAAGGACAAGCATCTTTAATCTCTGTCAAAATGGAATGACAATTTGTTGTATTTTTTTTTGCCTTTTCTTACCCTTTTGGGGAGTATCTCTCCCTTGTAATATTTTCTTTGTTTTTGGAGGCTCTCTCCTTTGTAATTATTTTTTGGTTCAGTAATAAAATATTGTAGGGATTTTCCGTAAAATCTCATGGTACAAAAAAGAACAAAAAGAAAATTACCGCTCGAGAAAATTTACATAACAGAGATTAATGATAACCCAAACTCATATCTCATCCTCAGTTCTCACCATAAGGGATCATGCCATATACATGCTCAGGGATTTGACACACATTCCACAAGTAACCAAAGGAAACTTGGTACTACAGACCATATTCTTATGAAATTAAATGATAAATAAGATACTAGGAATGTTGGATGTATGCCCAAAAGGCAATGTATTTATACATCTGATTCAATAATTATGATTTGTATTCTCTATGCTATAACTGTAGTGGTTTCTGAATACGTGATTCAGAGGAAAGCTCACTCGCACGTGTAGGGAATATGAACACGTAAAATGTACCCTAGTTCTTTTACGGACTAATTTGTTGATTGCTTGATGACTGTGCTTTCCTAGTCATGGACATTGTTTGTGTCAACATCAATGAGTGGCATATTGTTGAATAATAATATGGCCGGGTAGACCCAAGTTTTGGTATGCTAAGAGATTCCGTTAAAATGTCTTTTTGTCCTTAGGTTTATCACAGTAAGGTTATTATATAACATGTCCTGCAACCACGAGGTTATTGGGGTTATGCATACTGGACGAATTACTTTGGTACTGTCAACGCCATGGCCGTAACTGGGTGGCAAAACGGCAGTCACTAGGTGATTACCAAGGTGTGCATATATTCTAATGTTCTGAGATGAGAAATTACTCCTCGGTGATTAGAGAGATACGCCCAAGGCCCTCTCGGTATTAAAAGGTATCCAATATGTTCTGCAGACAATGCATGGTGAAGTTACACCGTGTGGGATATCATAATACAGAAACGAGTAAAGGAAACTTGCCGGTTAACGAGATAGACAAAGGTGTAATGAATCAAATGAGTGATTCATGGTATCATCCACGGATCTATATCTCGGGCGAAGTTTTGGTATCGCGAGTAATGGGAATGATATATTAAATAACCAACAGGTTCAACAGAGTGTCTTCGCATAACGGTAGCAGTTATTCAGGTCTTCCATGGATCTGACCCTGGCCGGTGATTAGATGAGCACATCTAATTATAGCTGCACGTTATCGAACCTGTAGGGTGGACACGCTTAAATTAGGATTGGTTAATTGTGTATATTGGTTGGTCTGGAACATGGAGAGAGTATCACTGGAATAGTATTTGCGTGATGGATATGGTTATATCAGAGAGATTACATTGTGACAGAAGTTGCTATCACGGTCGGATTTATTCCTAGGATTTATAAATGATGGAAATATTTATCCATAGAATTTTGTTTGCGGACACTAGGTGTCCCGGATCATGTAAAAGTGTTTTATATGATAAGTAATTAATTCCGGAAATGTTCTGTAAAAGGAAAATATTCATTTGGAATTAATTAGACAAAATAATTAATTGATTAATTAATAATTGGAAAAATATAAATAAAATTGGAGCCCACCATGGGGCTACCAGGATGGGCCCTAGGGGCCCTCCAAGGTAGCCGCACCACCATGTGGTGGTGGTGGGCCAAGGCACCATGGGGGGGAGGCTCCCCCAGCCAAAACCCTAATGGGCCTTGCGGCCCATGGGGGGAGGCGGCGACAGCCAAGGACGGCCGGCCTAGGACGGGCCCACCCACCTAGGTCGGTGTGGCCTAGGGCGGGCCCCACCCAGGCAGCGGCGTGGAGGGGAGGGAGTTGGAGTCCAACTCCAACTCCTCCCCCCAAACTGAATTGGGCAAGGGGAAAACTTTCCCCTTCCCCAAGTTGAATTGGACTAGGAGAAAGCTTTTGAAAGATCGGTATGGCCACCTAGAGGGTGGGGGGGTGAATAGGTGCTACTCAATTTTTAGCTTTTTTTTGAATTTAGGCTTGACACAAAGGTAAATTCCCTAGATATGCAACTACAGTGAATTTACCTATATGGCAAGTTAACACTAGACTAAGCAGCGATACAAGTAAGAGCGAGCGAGTAAGGAGTAACCAAACGGGAAGCACGCGGAGACAAGGATGTATTCCGAGTTCCTCCTTTTGAGGGGAGTACGTCTCGTTGGAGGGGTGTGAGTTTCAAAATCAAACGCCACAAATGGCCTCACCCTATTCTCTGATGAACCTTGCCCAAAAGCTCGGTTCACCTTCCACTATCGGAATCATTCAAGGCGGAATCTGGAGCCCTTACAACAAACTTGAGGCTCAACCCACAAAAGGATTGGGGGCTCCCAAGCACCACAACACCTGCTACACAAAAGTAACAAGCAAGTAAGTACAACAAATGCCTAGGTTTTCCTAGTGGAAACCCTAGGCTCAAATCCCTCAAGTGAATGAGGGGGAAATGAAGAACGCTTTAATGAAGTAGTAGATCGGGGTCTTCTCCTTCGGATCTCTGAATATGAGCTTGATTGGTTGGTGGAGTAGAGAGATCTAGGAGCTTGAAGCTTTGCTTTAATGGAGGAGAGAGAATCTGAAGCTTAGGGCAGCTGGAGGTAGGTGGAGGGGTATTTATACCCCCTCCCAAAATGTGGCCATTGAAGGGGTAAGTTCTCTTCCCTGTGAGCCCGGCCTTGGGCCCGGCAAGGCCGGCCTAGAATCTTCTAGGGCTGGCTGAGGTAGGGAGCCTGACCTCGAGCCCAGCCTTGGCCCGGCCTTGCGCTGCACAGGAGGCCGGCAGGGTGACCGAGACGGACGGCCTTGGGCCGGCCTTGGCCTGTCCTTGTGCTGTCGAAGAAGGCCGGCCAGGTGCCTGAGGCGGCCGGCCTTGGGCCCGGCCTTGGCCCGGCTTCGAGTGCACAGGAGGCCAGCATGGTGGCCGAGACGGCCGGCCTTGGCCCAGCCTTGCCAGCATCCGAGGCCGGCTTGGCAGAGCACCACACGTTCATCTTTTTAACACCCCTTTTTCTCCTTTTTGGTGTGAAGCATATTTAGATGAAATACATTTCAAACCTGCAACACTTAGCATCATATTAAAAATATCACCAGTGTTGTTATCTAACACACAAAACACAGAGGGGTAAATAAATTTTCTTTCAATCTCCCCCTTTTTGGTGTTAGATGACAACACTAGGATTTGCAATAAAAATTTCACACTAGATCATGTTCAAAAAAATGGGAAGGGCTCCCCCTAAATGTGTGCATATAATTTTTTTTGCCTTGGAATGCAAATACACACATATGGAGGGGAACATTCCTAACAAGATATATCCAACATGATATAAGAACAACATATTCGCATAATATGAGACATATCCAACTAGGTTGAGATTTTGAGATGAGGATCGTACCTTGTGCCAAAAGATGTACACAATTATATCAATGCACAATATCATATAGTCTCAACCATAGATAAACCCGAATACCGAAATCCATAGTCTTATACAATAATTTAACCATGTCATACAATAGTTCCACGATACAGTATTGATAACCAAGTTCCACGAACATAAACCAAATAAAGTTCAACTAAAAACGATTGCAAAGACAAATAAGTAAATGAGAAAACACATTTATGCATGAATGCAAATCCCCGGAGAGAACTTTCTCCCCCTTTGGCATCAAGACACCAAAAAGGAAGAAAGTGAAGTGAGAAGCCCATGTGATCACTCGATGAAGTCGTCGTGGCCAAAATCACCATCTCTAGCAGCAGCGCCATCACCAGTAGCCTGACTGGAGCTCAAAGCAGCAAGGTTCCCCGACCAATAGGGACCAAGAGAGGAGGCATCATCGCCAAGCCAATATGTGTTCTTGGATTTCCAAACAGCTTCAGGGAGCTCCTCGGAGCTAGAAGGATAGGGAAGTTCAAGCTTCTTCATAATTTCTCGTTGGTTGCGGTTGTATTGCTTTTGCTTTCTGTAGGACTTGAGCTCCTTGTCCTGCTTGTCAGCAAAGAAGCAATTCATCTTCTGAAAAATGGACTTTTGGACATGCTTCCTCTTAGGAGCTGCAACTGTAGGTTCTGCTTGAGAACAACTAGGAACATCTTCAGTAGGTGTGTGACGAGCACGCTTGCCTCGAGGGGGAACAACCGGATCAACATCATCTTCCTCATCCGCTTCAAGACCAGCTATAGGAAGGAGAGTAGGTGATGCGGGTAGGGTCCCGATGTTCACGGATTGAGGGCGGATGAACGATGAACGCGATGAACACGAAGAACACGAAAGGGGAAAAGGCAAACACAAGGTAAATAGCAAAGCAACATGGACGAAATCAACCGGTAACAAGTCCCCAAGGGCAGCCCCCGATTCTCAATCTCCAAGCAACCTTACTCTTACGATTGTTTCTCTCACCGGTCAATCCCACCGGTTCAATCTAGTCACTCAAGGAGGAAAGATTGACAAGTAATCGCAACTGGAAGAAGAAGCCTTGGTATCCACTAGAGGGATCTTCTCCACAAGGGGAGGCCTTGATTCATCTCCACAAGGGGATTCCTTGATTCATCTCTATAGGAGGCAACACCAACAAGGGGTGGAAAGGAGCAAAGCTCAACTCAAGTCTAATCTCAGTCTAACCCTAAGGGAGATAGCAGCTATTTATAGTCTAGATGCAAAATAGTAGATGAGTGGCTAGGATTACATGGCTCAGCAGCCATTTCAGCACACATGCACGCGCAGGTCCGGTAGTACCGGCCTTGGTGGGCCGGTAGTACCGGAAATAACTCCGGTAGTACCGCTTAGCTCGGTCTTGATTCCAGTAGCGTCTGGCGATTCGGCGGTAGTACCGGCCGTGGAGTTCCGGTAGTACCGGTCAGCGTTTCTTCAGGATTTTCATCTTCATTCCCTTGGCCATCTTCATCACTTGGTGGGGTAGCTTCATGAGGGTTGTACCTAAGCACGCACAAGGTACCCGAATGAAGTAGCAAACCATTCAAAGGGGTGTCGAAATCACACATAGAGAGGAGTGAGTTCACCTTATCATGAAGTGCTTTGACTCTTGATCTTGTCATGGGACCATTAGGTGTTGATGTTGTAGGTGTACTAGGTTGGGCTACATCATCTCCCCCCTTGGGAAAGAGTCGTCCTCGACTCTTCGCTCTCATCATCACTTGGGTTCCCATGGTAAGGCGAGATGTCGGCGACGTTAAAGGTGTCATGTACGCCGTACTTGGACTTGGGTATGTCGATCTTGTATGCATTGTCGTTGATGCGTGATTGATGACGTGGATCACACGTTCGTTGGGAGACCCCAAGAGGAAGGTATGAAGCAGTGTAGCAGCAGTTTCCCTCAGTATGAAACCAAGGTTTAATCGACCAGTAGGAGCAAGAAATCACTTCTGAAGGTTGTTGGTGGCACCGTTTACTCGATCACCAACGTGGAATCTGCACACAACACAATCAAACTACTTTGCCCCAACGAAACAGTGAGGTTGTCAGTCTCACCGGCTTGCTGAAAACAAAGGATTAAACGTATGGTGTGGAAAACAGTAGTAAATTGCAGAGAATGAAAAGGAACAATGTTTGCAGTTGGTTGTATTATCAGTGTAAAAGAATGGACCGGGGTCCACAGTTCACTAGTGGTGTCTCTCTATAAAAGATAACTAACATGCTGGGTGAACAAATTACAGCTGGGCAATTGACAAAATATTGAGCGCATGACAATGCATATATATGACATGATGATTACTATGATATTCATGTGGGTGATGGCCCTAGACGTAGTTACCTGCGTCAAAAGAATATGGGTTAGGTTGAGACTCCAAGTGCAGAGTGTATAGTATAGGAAAGACGGTTTTTCCCCACGAGGGGTGACTCGAGGGTTTAATATCGAACTCTCGGGGAATCAGTAGTGAAAGATTTATCTTCTTATCCTTCTCTTGAAAACCTACAAAACAAAGTAAATTGTTTGTGCCCTCAACCTCACCAAGTGGTTGTCAAGCACAAGGTGTGAGAATGATATGAAAATATAATGAATGCAAAATAGTAAATAAATATGCAATGATGATGTAAACAATGATGGATGATATTTTTGGGTTTTGTATTGTGAATGCAAGATATAAAAGTGTTTTTGTATTTTCAGATTTTTAAATGACAGAAAATGTAAAGTGGGTAAAAGTTGTTGGAAAGGTGTTTCTTATGATTAAAAATGGACCGGGTTCATGGTTTCACAAATGCACTCTCTCTTTAATAAAGTGGTAGATAATGGAACACTAGAATTGACATATGAGATTGCAACAAAAAGGTTTCATGTAACATCCCAATATTTTGGAATGTTTAAAAATCACTAAAAATTGAAACTTTTATTTTTATTAAAATAAAACATTAAAATTATAATGGCAACCAAATAATAGAAGATATATGGCCTCTTCAAAAGTTTTAGTAATCCTTAATTCAAATTTTGAGTTTAGTTAAATTCTTTTATCCAAGGTATTTCAAAGACACCTTCATCTCATAAAATGTTTCATTCTAATTAATGGATTTTGAATATTTAAATTTTGACTATTTATTAAACCCAAAAGCCATATTTGCAAAGTGCAAAAATTATTTAAAGCATGCCTATTTCTTAAATGGTTTTGGTTAAACTATATGATTTAAAATCAGGAGTTTGCTAAACCCTAAAACAATATTTATAAAGTGTTTTAAATTATTCAAAGCTTGTTATATTATAAAAATTGGTTTTGATCCTATTATGTTTATCTAAAACATAAGTTTAAAATAAGTTATTTCCAAAATAAATATTTGTGGTAAATTATTGGATATTTATAAAACCCATGTTGTAAATGAGTATTTGTATATAAATGTTATATCAAAACTCTATTTAAGTAAAATGTTTTGTATCAAATTATTTTGTTGGATTTATAATTTGAATGATATTACTCATACTAATTTTCTGGATTTCATTTAAGTCAATTGATTTATTTAAAGTCCCATTTGTAAACTTGCATAAAGTACCAATTAAGCAATTATGCAAGATTTTTAAATTCAAATTTTGAAATGTGTTGGAAAAGTGTGTTGAATATTTTAAATGACATATTTTGATTTTAAAAATTTTTAGAAACAAGTTTGAATCAATTTGGAGGTTCAAATCAAAAGTTATAAAACATTTCAGAAAAGGAAAAGGAAAAAGAACAAAAAAAAAAGGGACTGCCGAGCAATCTGGGCCGAAGCCCATCTCACCTCGTACGCGCTTAGCCCAACAACAGCCCACCACGGCCTCTCTCTCTTCTCTCACCGACAGGCGGGCCCCACATGTCAGGCCACGTCATCGTCATCAAGCTCCAGCCGGAAACCACGCCATGACCGTGGCCGTATCGGCCGAATTGAAATCCGCCCATTACTCGTAATTAAGAGAAGAAATCGACGTGTCCCTAAGCCCTATTTGAAGCCCTCCTCCTCTCCATTTCCCCTCTCCTCTCTCTTCCAATCGTGCCGCCAGGCCGTTGTATTTGCTGGCCGGAGTCGCCATTTCCGCCATCGTGTCGAGCACGTATCCGACGAGCTCAGGTCGCCCCACCCCTCCCCCTCTAGCCCAACCTCACCACCATCTTGTGGCGCATCTCCCTGACCCCGCGTTTGATTTTTTGGTGCAGTGATTCGAGCTGAGCTTGATCGACAGAAGCTCGTCGGCGTCCGCACCGCTCCAGCCGCACGGCAACGCCGTTCCAGGAAGATCCCCTCGACGCCAACACCGCCATCTTCTTCGCCGCGCGACTCCGCACCTCGTGGTGGTCTTCCCCGCGCCCGGGAACCACCGGAGCGCCCTCTCCGTGCACGCCCGAGCCGCCGGCCGCCGCATCTCCATTTTCCGGCGAGGTCCACCGCCACGTTTTGGTCAACTCTCTGTCAGCTGTCCGATCTGATCCCTACGGCCACGATTAGAAGATCAACGCGAAAAGGTATCTTTCGTTCTCAGCCCTCAGATCTGGATCCAACGGATCAGATCTGATCACTTAAACACGTCAGCAGCCCAGTCAGCGTCCAGTCAGCAGCCACGTCGGATCCAGTCAGCGCCCGCGTGGAAAATGATTTTTCTATTTAGATTTAATTGGCAGTTTTGCAGAAAAGCCCCTGCATCTTAGAATAATCTTTACTTTTTATTGGTTTGGCCAAATTTAACAAACTTTATATTTTTGAAAAGATCTGGACTTGTAGAATATTGTAACACTGTTAATTTTCAGTTTTGACATAGTTTAAAATATTCAAATTTCAAATGTGTGATTTGAGTATATTTGGCATAACTTAAAATCTATAAATCCAAAATTTGCAAATAAAATATTTTTGGAAACCTTTGGGTCTGTAGAATAGTTAGACACTGCTAGAAATAATTTTTTGGATATTTTTAAACTGTATTAAAAATCTGAGGCTCAATTTTTGGGTATTTTCACATTTATTCAAATTACAAATGGATAATTTGAGTAAATTTGACAATAGATATAGATATGTATGTCTAAAATTTGTAAATAAAATATCCTTGGAAAGCCCCTGACATGTAGGATGTTTTGGTTCTGTTATTTTTCATTTTTGAGAAGTTTAGATTTATTCAAATTTCAAATATGATGTTTGAGTAAATTTGACATAACTTTAGATTTATAAATTACTTTCGAGTGAATCCAATTATAGAAAATTTGTTTATTTACCCTAGTATTATTTTTCAGTTTTGCATTAAAGTTTAATTAACAAAAACTTTAAATCTTATGTTAATGCTTTTAAAGTGTCTTAATAGTGTTTTGATTTAATTAAAACTAATTAAAACTTGACCTATGTTTTCATGGACATAATAATGACAGAAAACAATAGTAAATAAATTGTATTAATATCTTGAACAAATTAATGTGTGATAAATTTTGATTAAAGACCAATTGCCATCATGGCTAACTTATTGTAACTAAGTTTTAGATTAAAAGCCTTTTAAAATATTGCTTTATAAAAATCTTTAGTTTAAGTTGTGTTTAAAACCTTCAAATGTTTTAACTTCAAATAATGGTTTATTTTAGCACTCTTGGAACTTCCTTGACAAATAATATAATTAATCTTTAGAACTCTTGGAACTTCCTTGACAAATAATAAAAGTAATCTTTAGAACTCTTGGAACTTCCTTGACAAATATGTTTTATAAAACTTATTCCTGGAACCAAACCTTTTGGTGTAAACCTTGTTATGTATGTTTTGTATGCCTTGTGTTGTAGAATTGTTTGTTTATTATGGTGTTATCTCTATGTATAGATTGAACGGAGTGAACGTTGATCCTTGTTGAAAGGATTGTGTGAGCAACTACAACTTCAAAAGGCAAGTGGCACACCCCCATAAATTTCCTAAGTATTTTCTATGCATGACTTAGAATTATTTCTTTATATGCATGTGTAGGATAGTATTGCTATGCTAAAACTACTATCTCCTTTTTACTAGTTGTGTCTAGAATCCTATGATAACTTAGTAGAATTATTGATGCTATGCAAAAGTGTTTTATTGAAAAACTTAAATTCTACTAAGTTAAATGAACACCTGGGTGGATTTGGGCTTGATTGGCTGTTGAGAGTTGAGTGTTGTCCCCAGGGGTTTTACCTGAGGGATATTCACTTGTGGATGGCTACCCAGGAACAAAGGGATCTGAAGAACTCCAAGTGAAGATTGCTTCTCGTGCAGCCATTAGTCATATGGGCTCTGGCTAGATGGATTAAGTTGTGTGTACTCCTCCCGGCTTGACAAGCAGATGTAGAAGGATGTAGGTGGAACGGGTCAAGCCTGTATGGGATGGGGAAAATGCTTCTGAAAAGTCTCGTCTCGACCTTCTCCTTTTCCTTAGCACAAATTGAGTGTAGAGGATAGTTTGGGCTGGTTGAGTCTAATGGTGAAAGTGCACACCCTCTCGAGAGTTTAAAACTAAGTACTTAGCCGTGTCCCCTGTTACGGACAATTCTGAGCAGCTGATCAAGGACGTCAACGGAGGATCCCAACATGCCAACTTCAAAATAAAATTTGTTAGTAAACAACATTAGGGACTCCCCGGGGTTTTACCGGAGGTAGTCACCTGACACACTGGGGTTTTACCATGTGTTGTCACGGTTTCACTGGGGATTTACCAGTGTTGCCAATTTAATAGATGCAAAATGTTTTACAAAGTGATAAGATAAAACTAGCTTTATGCAAAATAGCTTTTGAACTCCACCAGCCAAATATGCATATAGGTTATTAGAGTTATTCCATTAAGTGTCCACATAGTGTCACTTGCCAGTTCCATTTTATATGGTTCTGACCCACCTTGTTGCAACATTTTTCTTGTTGCTGGATGTTCAGACGATGAGTGAGGTTTCGTATAAGGTTTCGAGTCTACAACCAACATGTTTTCGCCTGTGGCACATGATGATGATGGAGACTCGCTGCTACTTTTATTCCGCTGTGCTGAACTTTGTAAAATGCTAGCCTTGAGCTATGCAATTTGTAATGAAAATTGTAAGTCCGGATCATGCGATGTAATAAATTTGACGCATTTGCATGATATTCATCTTAGACTGTGTGTGCAAATGAATCGATCCAGGGGTTTGCACTATACACAGGGATCTTGCCAATTTTTAAGTGCAGGTCCGCTACATTTCATGACAAGTTACTAATTATATGGGCATCACGTCCTAACATAGAGATCTTTTATTTATTAATCTCTCTTATACTCCACCAAGATGCGAACTAAATCATAACACCTTAGTAATTAAGATAAATCAGAGCATAGCATTCAGTTTCATGACATGAAGTTAAAATAAGAACATGCTAGATCTAGTCATGGAGTAGTGGCAATGGTCACATCCACATCTCCGGTAGCAAGGTATTTTTCTTTATCCCTAGTGAGGCAACAAAGTAAGGTAAAAACCCAAGTGGATCGCGGAACTTTCTCTCACGTTCACCGCACTAGCCACCCCCCGTTACTCCAACTAATGCACACGTTCCCCCTCACACGCTCTCATACACATGCTTGATCATAACAAGTAAACAAGAAAGGGGTACATAATATGCATCTACTTTCATAACTGAAACAAAACTATTGCAATCTCAAACATATATTAACTCATAAAAAGATCCACCACAAAGGTATTTCATAGATGACCGTAATCATGTTCAGCAGCTCATACGGTACTAATTAGTGAAGCTCAAGAGAGGAGAGATACATAAGTTACTTCCACAAACCCATAGTCCAGGGGTGGACTACTCCCTCTTCATCATGGAGACGGTGGAGAAGTCGTTGGAGAAGATGGAGACCACGCCGGCAGCGTCCCGCCGGAGTTTTCCCCCTCCAATCTGCAACTCCAGGTCTCTGTTTCGTGGTTTCTGTGTTTCTGCGGCGCTCCTTTCCGAAGGACGTTGGGGACTATTTTTATAGTCGTTTTTAGGTCAAGACGAAGGCTCGGGAAAAAAGATCGACGGCAACGGAGCCACGAGGGCCCAGATGGTGGGTCCCACGCGGCGAAGGAATCTGGCCCCGTGGGCCCCCCTCTTCTGGCCCTCGGGCCTCCGTTTGTTCGCTTCCTTCGCTCCCACGCTTTGTTCCTTCCAAAAACTGATGCTCGTAAATTATTAGGTCATTTGGACGTCATTTGGATCCCTGAAACATCAAAATATAGAAAATAGGGTTTTCTGCCTGTGCAGTGTTAATTCCAGAAAAATAGGGAAACAATGAAATATTCCCCAAATCAATATAAATCAATGATATAACCTTTATATGATGCAAATATGATTGAAATATATGTAATATAATGCAAAGTTCATGTATGCATTTTACATGCATCAACATCCCCAAGCTTAATCTATACTCGTCCTCGAGTATGAAGGTGATAAAACTAACATGGACTTTGCAATTTAATACTATCAATGGATATCAAAGATGATTACTATTGCTACATAGAGTCAAATGATTCATTCTTCAAAGGAGTAGCAATATACAAGATAGATTATGAAGTGATATCAAATATTCAATGTAAGGATGTTCAATGTTAATTCACAAAGTGTAACATAGAAGAAAGTACTATGGGCCAAATGTATGCATAATGAAAAGTAAAAACATCCTATAATGGTCATAGAGTATTCTTGTAAATCTGAATATAAAAGGTGGACACTTTGGAAAAATATATAAATGAGTAGAGGTAAAACATGAATAAGTTTCATCTAACTTCCAAATGCTTCTACTTAAGTTAATATTTGCAATGTGGTATTCATTGGTGTCAAGACTCATTACCCCTATCATAGCATCTTGAATGGTTAAAGTTTAAAGTGAAAGCAAATATGAGTAGTATGCATGACAAAGTATGGGTTGAATGTCTCATGCCCCATGAATACGAGTACCTACACCACGGTGTTACTCAACTTGGGACACAAAAGCAAGTTCAAGTTAAGGTCATTGTAAGTAATATAATAGCGTCATCAAGAGCATCAACTTGGGTACCTCTTGTCCCAGGACATGGAACAAGCCCATGTCATAATGACAAGACAAACAAACAAAATGAACAATCTCCACACCCTTTTTATTTACTATTGGTATAGTTTTTTATTGTGGGGTGCATCACTGAAGGTTCACCATAGCATGTAAATAAATTTCCACCATGAATGATGCATGGCTTAGATTAGCGGCCCAGGCGTCTCTCTAGCCATTTATACAAACTCATTAAACTCACTAAGTTTCCACATTTATTTGGCACCATGATAAGCATCCATAAACAAAAGTACATGATATCAACAAAATATAAAGAGCACGTTGAAAGCTTGCCATGTGACAGCACATATGAGCTAACTCCCAACCAAGACTCTTGTCAAGCTCACAACTTCATAATTTTAATCACAATGGGTCATGTTTCTTAAGTGCAATAAAAGTGTAAAGGTCCCCCTTTTTATAATAAGGTGGCAACCCCCGTGTATAGTGCTAGTCCCTGGATCGACTGGCTAGCACACACAGTTTTAAGATGAATATCATAACAAAGCGTCAAAGTCATTACACGATGATCCAGAAATAAAAGGGTTCGATACAAGGTGCATAGCTCGAAGCTAGCTCAAACCGAAATAAACACACAACGGAAAGCAAATTGATACAGAGAGCTCCATCTTCTTCATGCGCCACAGGCAAGGCATGTTGGTTGGAGACTCGCGACCCTACTCGTTCCTTACTCGTCGTCTGAAGTGCCTGCAACGGTGAATTACAGCCAGAACTATACTGGTCAGCACAATTGATTTGTGATGGCAAATGACACTTATGTGGATTTGACTGGCAACCTATTAACTACATGATATTTTGGCTAGGTGGTGTTATGGCCAATTTGCACAAAGCTGATTTTATCCTATATTTTGAAAAAAAACATTATCTCATTTTTTGAAAACAGTTCGGTACCACTGATAGAAATCAGTGCACCTCTTTCCCATGTTCTCCCTTCAAAAAATTTATTAAAGAAAATTGGCATGATGAGGTAACTCCATCAATTCCTTGTCTAGCTGCTCAGAATGTCCGTGACTGGGGACACGACTAAGATCTTAGTTTTGTGAACTCTCTCGAGTGTGTGCACTTTCCCCACTAGACTGAATCAACCCAAACTTCCTAGGCACTCGTTTAGTGCTAAGGAAAGAAGAAGATTGAGACGAGATCTTTCAGAAGTAATCCCCCTTTCTAATGGACTCGTTCCCAGAATCCTCCAACTGTCCGCCAGGCCGGTTTCATACAACATACTTAATCTAGCCAGAGCCCATATTAGCTAGTGGCTGCACTGGAAGCTAATCCAAACATGGAGTGACTTTGAACCTCTTTGTTCCTGGGTGGCCGTCTACAAGTGTACTACCTCAGGTGAAAACCACCACATACCATGGCCCCAAGTATAGTAGAAACTACCTTAGGTGATAACCACCATGGACATGGCCCTGAGGTGCCACTCAACTTTCAACCACCAAGCAATTTATCTATCCACCCAGGTATTTCATTAAACTTAGTAGATTTGTACTACCTCAGGTGATAACCACCACATACCATGGCCCCAAGTTTAGTAAAAACTATCTTAGGTGATAACCACCATGAACATGGTCCTGAGAAGCAACTTAACTGATTGTAAAACTTTCATCAATTGCATCACTAAGCAAGCCTACTAAGTTTAATGGCTGCTAACTACAGGATATAAAGGGTGGCTACACACTATATAGGATTTATAGCATAGCATAATATAATACCCATAAATAAACCTAACATGCATACTGAAAATGTTAAATGCATATAGTAAAAATAGTAGGACTTTTATGGGGTGTCACTTGCCTTGGCCAACTGAACAGTTGTAGTCACACTCTTCACAGTACGCAATACACTCCGTACAATCTGTAAATAACACAAACAAACATACACACAATTCAACAAATGCACAAACGAGGAAAACAGGATATGCATGTATGAATGCAAACATTGTTAAATTGTGTTAAATCATTTTATTAGCTCTCTGGTTGCTAAAATGATGTATTATGACATGGGCAAGTTTTAATGCAATTAGATTATTTAAAAACATTTTGGTAGCACTAGAGGGTTTAACAAGCTAAATTAATACTTCTGTAATTTATTGATCAATTAAATTGGGTTTTAGTTCCTCTGGACAGAGGATGAAATTCTTGACATTTAACAAAAGGTTTTATTTTAAAATAGATTTTAAAAATCAAGTTATGATATAAATGGCTGAAATGCTTTTCTGGAATTTGATCAATTTTAACTGATGCAAAAAGGAAAACTAATGATGCCAAATTAAACTACACGTTCATAGCTTTCCAACGATATAAAGTTTGTTCAATTTGGACTTATGGTTTAAAAGTTATGAATTTTCTAAGTTTATATTGTTTTCTGTCTATTTAATAAATTCACCGACGAATTTAATAAATACTGGCCACGTGGCCATATCCTATTGGCTGGTACCGGTTCGTTAAGTGGCCTAACGGGATACGTTGGATCTTGATCGGACGGCCGAGGATCGTGACCATACCGTGGCGGCGAATCCCACCGGAGATGGAGGCGACGGCGGCGCTGACCTCGGGCGGTTGACGGGGACAACGCTCCCGCGGTTCCCCGGGGTCAGAGAGGACACGCAGAGGAGCGGTGCGGTGTGGCGGAGGCGATGGGCGCGACGGCGTCGTCTCGGACGTCCTGGAACGGCGTGGAGGCGTGCCCGGAGTGCGTCGGGCGTCGGCGAGAATCTGTCGAGCTCGCGCTCGACGTTTGGCTGTGGAATAAAATCGAAGAAGGGGTCAGGGAGGTGCGCTAGGTCAAGTGGAACCTGATGGTCCAAGAACGGGCGGCGTGGGCGTGCTACCTTGGCCGGAAAAAGGGAAAGACGGCGGCGGCAAGGGCGAACTCCGGCGAGCGATTTCGCGGTAGCCTAGGAGCTATTCGAAGGGGGAGGAGAGGGCAAATGGAGAGGAGGGCGTGGGCTATTTAGTGGGGGTGTTGTCTCGACCGGGGACGCACGAGGGAGAGCGGGGCGAGTGGAAGAAGTGGGCGAGGTCGTGGATGTCGTGGGCGTTGCGGCAGTTGGAGACGACGACCCTGACAGGTGAGTCCTACCTGTCAGCGAGAGCGGGGACACGTACGGGACTGGGCCGCTATGCGTCGCTCGCGCATTAGGTAAGCGTTGGGCCTGCTCAGGCTGGCCCGGCTATTCTCTTTTTTTGTTCTTCTCTTTTGTTTTCTTTTTCTGTTTTTCTTATTCCTTTTAAAACTGTTGTTTTACAAATTCAAATTGATTCAAACCAATTTCTAAAATTTTGTAAAATCAAAACCTTTCTTTTAAAACTTTCAAACATCCTTTTCTAAATCTTTTCAAATTTGAAAATTCAAAATAATGCATAAAGGTTTATTTGTACCTTTATTTCACTTTCAACAATATGTTTTTATAAATCCCTTTTGAACAATGATTTCAAATCCAAGGATAATTTAATAAGAGTAATATCATTTTGATAAATCTGTTAAAATAATTTTGGTCACAAGACATTTTATTTTGAAGGGGTTTGATCAATCATTTTAATTATATATACCCATTTATAATATGAACTTTATAAAATTAAAAATAAAATACCACCATTACATATTTTGAAAAGGAGTTACCATAACCATTTCAAAATCATAAGAATGGGTAAAACCAAATTTTGAAAATAGAGTATGTTTAAATAATTTAAAACAATTAGTACATAGGGTTTAATAAGAAATTGAAAGTAATATATGGGATTCCAATTTAGTTTCGAGTACTTGTTTTATTCAAAACAAAAGTTTCAATTTTTAGTGATTTTTAAAACATTCCAAAATTTTGGGATGTTACAAAAAGTAAGGTGTGCATCAAGTTGGTGAGAGCTCTTTAACCAACTTTTCCCATAACAATCAATAATATAAGCATTTTAATTCAGAAGTATAGATAATAAAAATAACATGATGAACATACTTGGAATAGCATAAAGCTAATAGGTAGATATGGTGGACTCACTGGAAAAACTTTGGTTGAAGGTGTTGGAAAACAAGTTCTTACTTGTTGGAATTTTTGGGCTAGCAAGAGGGAGAAAGTTGACCGTCTAAATGCATGCATAAGTGTCCATAGAACTAACCAATCCATGTTAAACAAAGTAAAGTAACATTCAGCATCAAAACATGAATAAAAGATAGCTCTTGATAAAACACTTGCAAATTAATATTCATTAAAAGCATATGAATCATGCAACAATATGTATCTTTTTGAATCAACTCAAACATCCCTTTCCCAATCTTTTTAATAGCATCCAACTTAATTCAACCCAAATTTCCAGTAGCTCTCTCATATATAAATGATAGTGGTGGTCTCAAGACAAACAAAAATCAAACCAAAATAAAAAGCAAATAAAATACGCTCCAAGTTTATGCGATAAAGTGCATTGATCGAAAAACAGAAGTTAGATGTATGCAAACCGAGAGTGTGTTGGTCCAGTGGGGTTGTCTTCACATCCCCAAGCTTATGGTCTTCACCATCCTTGGATAGCTCTTGGTGCATCTCCTCTAATCCCTGTGAAAAAACTTCAAAACACCGTTTCTCCCATTTCTTTTCTGTGGGGAGACATTAGTAGTGATAGACAAATGAATTACTTGCTGCATAAAATCCTTAAACAAAAATTCATATGAATGTCCAGAAAGTGTATAATGTTGTATGCCTACTTATAAACTCAATTGGATCAAAAAGATTCAAGTTAAAAGTTCAAAGAATGCATCAAACAAAATGGGACAGAATCTGTCCAGAAAAACAGCAGCAGCAAAACGTATTTTTCTACCCTACTTAAATATGTCGAAAAATTCATGCTTACAGAGGATGAAAATTTGCAACTACAGTTCAAATATCAGCTCATTCGGAGTTACAGAATAGGAATTAAAAATCATACCGTGCACAGATTCGTGCTGGAATAAAATCTCCGAATGCAAATAGCAACTTTTTCAAACCAAAATAGGTAAAACTTGGCACTTTATTAAAAATTCCAGAAAAAAACTAAAAACTAAGTCTCTTGTTACAGCAAGAGGACACAAAGAAAATCAAAAATAAAAACAACCGGGTTGCCTCCCGTAAAGCGCTTTCTTTATAGCCATGTAGCTAGGCTTCTTACTTGATATTTATTGTGGACGAAGCTCATGAGGGAGCTTGAACTTTGATGTGTCCCTCTTCCTTGGGAAGTGTTCCATGCACTTCTTGTGTGGAAACTGAAACTTCACATTCCCTTCTTTTGAATCAATGATAGCACCTGTGGTACGAAGAAAAGGTCTTCCAAGAATAATTGGACTAGAGGTTTTATTCCCCATATCCATGATTAGAAAATCAACAGGTACAAATGTCATATGCAACTCTACCATAACATCACTTACTTTTCCTAAAGCATGTTTAATGGAATCATCAGCAAGTGCAAGTTCAATAGAGCATTTTTCAAGATTCTTTAATTCAAATACTTCATATAATTCTTTAGATAAAACAGAGACACTAGATCCTAGATCTAATATAGCATGGTGTGTCTCTTTTCCAATGGTTACTAGTACTTTGGGAATCCATATATCCCCAAGCTTAGGTGGTATCATAGCTTCTTGGTTGTACCTAGCAATCTTTTCTTTTAAAACATGATTAGCAATATAAGAACCAAAACCTGCTTGGTTAACATTAATGGAAGGATCACTTGCAAATTTTGTAAGATAGATATTAATTCATGCAAGCTACAATTCTCTAAGTCAAGTAATGGTTCCTTGACTTCACTAAGCATTTTAACTTCCTCAACTTTTCTCTCTTTCATTACCATAATAGTTTCCTTAGCAATTCTCTCTTGCTCATGAATATGTTCCCAAGATTTATTTATAACCTCTTGACAATATTTAATTGTTTCCTCATGTTTTTGAGCTATAATGGTGTTCTTTAATGAGGAAACTTCCTTAGTGAGCTGATCTACCCTTTCAAACAAAGAGTCTTGTTTTTCAAACTTAGATATAAATTCCTTATTAAGCTCCTTTTGAGTAGATATAAATGATCTAATGGTGTTTTCCAAATCACTAGAAACATTACTACTAGTGGTATATTTGTTTGGCACATAGGGGGTTTATTATAGGAATTATAATTGTTGTTACCATACCCATTATTACCATAGTTCCTAATGAAGTTAACATCAACATTTTCAGGATTATTACCAACTAGTTCTTGCAAAGGCACATTTTCAATATTTTGTTTATTAATGAAAGCAAGAATAGTGTCCATTTTAGATGACAAATCATTTGTTTCTTCTATGGAGTTTACTTTCTTAGATGGATTAGGTGCTCTATCAGTATGCCATTGACTATAGTTTTGCAAAATACTTTCCAATATGTTCTTAGCTTCTACTATAGTTTTTCCCATAAAAGCCCCTCCAGCAGCGGAATCAAGAATATTTCTAGACATGTAATTTAGACCATTGTAAAAAGAGTGTAATATGGTCCATTCATTGACCCCATGTGATGGACAAGTTCTAAGCATAAGTTTTATCCTATCCCAAGCCATGGCAACATGTTCATTTTCATTTTGCCTAAAAGAAAGAATATTGTTTCTATTTTGCAAAATTTTAACAGGAGGATAATATTTCTTAATGAAAGCTTCTTTTAGATCATCCCAAGAATTAATGCTACCAGTAGGTAATGAATGCAACCACTCTTTAGCTTTTCCTCTAAGTGAGAAAGGAAATAACTTCAGTTTTAGAATATCACTTTCCACATTTTTAAACTTTTGCATGTCACATATTTCAACAAAATCATGAAGATGCATAGAGGCATCCTCCATAGCACTACCGCCAAATTGTTCCCTAGTTATCAAGTTCAACAAACTAGGACTTACTTCATAACTATCAGCTTTTATCTCAGGTGTGGCAATGGGCCTAGCAATAAATTGATCATTTGGAGTGTTTGTGTAATCACACAACTTAGTTCTTTCTCCCATTTTTGCAAGTTTTTATGTGTTTTTTAATTTTTTATGCAAAACTGAAAATAAAATGACAATAAACAATGCAAACCGAAATAACAAATGCAACACAAAATGCAAAACTGAAAATAAAAATGCAAACCGAAATATAAATATGATATGCAAGACAATAACAAAACAAAATAAAATGCTTTGAAGGTAAAGATGGATAAGATGATGCTCACGTAGGTGCAACCTCCCCAAGCTTAGGTGTTTGCACAAGTTGGTGATGAAGTTGACTTTGTTGTGAGATACCCTTGGATAAACCTTTACAGCAATGATTCCCCGGCAACGGCGCCAGAAAACTGTCTTGATGGCCCTTGACGTAGTTACCTGCGTCAAAAGAATATGGGTTAGGTTGAGACTCCAAGTGCAGAGTGTATAGTATAGGAAAGACGGTTTTCCCCACGAGGGGTGACTCGAGGGTTTAATATCGAACTCTCGGGGAATCAGTAGTGAAAGATTTATCTTCTTATCCTTCTCTTGAAAACCTACAAAACAAAGTAAATTGTTTGTGCCCTCAACCTCACCAAGTGGTTGTCAAGCACAAGGTGTGAGAATGATATGAAAATATAATGAATGCAAAACAGTAAATAAATATGCAATGATGATGTAAACAATGATGGATGATATTTTTGGGTTTTGTATTGTGAATGCAAGATGTAAAAGTGTTTTTGTATTTTCGGATTTTTAAATGGCAGAAAATGTAAAGTGGATAAAAGTTGTTGGAAAGGTGTTTCTTATGATTAAAAATGGACCGGGGTTCATGGTTTCACAAATGCACTCTCTCTTTAATAAAGTGGTAGATAATGGAACACTAGAATTGACATATGAGATTGCAACAAAAAGGTTTCATGACAAGTTACTAATTATATGGGCATCACGTCCTAACATAGAGATCTTTTGTTTATTAATCTCTCTTATACTCCACCAAGATGCGAACTAAATCATAACACCTTAGTAATTAAGATAAATCAGAGCATAGCATTAAGTTTCATGACATGAAGTTAAAATAAGAACATGCTAGATCTAGTCATGGAGTAGTGGCAATGGTCACACCCACATCTCCGGTAGCAAGGTATTTTTCTTTATCCCTAGTGAGGCAACAAAGTAAGGTAAAAACCCAAGTGGATCGCGGAACTTTCTCTCACGTTCACCGCACTAGCCACCCCCGTTACTCCAACTAATGCACACGTTCCCCCTCACACGCTCTCATACACATGCTTGATCATAACAAGTAAACAAGAACGGGGTACATAATATGCATCTACTTTCATAACTGAAACAAAACTATTGCAATCTCAAACATATATTAACTCATAAAAAGATCCACCACAAAGGTATTACATAGATGACCGTAATCATGTTCAGCAGCTCATACGGTACTAATTAGTGAAGCTCAAGAGAGGAGAGATACATAAGTTACTTCCACAAACCCATAGTCCAGGGGTGGACTACTCCCTCTTCATCATGGAGACGGTGGAGAAGTCGTTGGAGAAGATGGAGACCACGCCGGCAGCGCCCCGCCAGAGTTTTCCCCCTCCAATCTGCAACTCCAGGTCTCTGTTTCGTGGTTTCTGTGTTTTGCGGCGCTCCTTTCGAAGGGCGTGGGGACTATTTTTATAGTCGTTTTTAGGTCAAGACGGAGGCTCGGGAAAAAAGATCGACGGCAACGGAGCCACGAGGGCCCAGATGGTGGGTCCCACGTGGCCAAGGAATCTGGCCACGTGGGCCCCCTCTTCTGGCCCTCGGGCCTCCGTTTGTTCACTTCCTTCGCTCCCACGCTTTTTCCTTTCAAAAACTGATGCTCGTAAATTATTAGGTTATTTGGACATCGTTTGGGTCCCTGAAACATCAAAATATAGAAAATAGGGTTTTCTGCCTGTGTAGGGTTAATTCCAGAAAAATAGGGAAACAATGAAATATTCCCAAAATCAATATAAATCAATGATATAACCCTTATATGATGCAAATATGATTGAAATATAAATAATATAATGCAAAGTTCATGTATGCATTTTACATGCATCAGTGGGCATTACGACAAAATACATAGACCGTTATCCAACATCGTCTATGACTTATAATCCACCTTCAGGTTGTCATCCGAGTTCCCCGTTGTTATTAAGTTGCAAGTAACGGATAATCGCATTAAGTAATGTGCGTAATGTAAACAAATGCATTAGACCTAACGATGCACCCTTAAGCTAAGCATCGGTTATTTTATCCCTAGTGGCAACAACACATCCACAATCTTAGAAGTTATTGTCACTCCCAGATTACCGGAGGCATGAACCCACTATCTAGCATAAATACTCACTCTTGGAGTTACAAACATCTACTTGGCCAAAGCATCTACTAGTAACAGAAAACATGCAAGATCATAAATAACATATAAGATAGATTGATAATCAACTTGACATAGTATTCAATATTCATCGGATCCCAGCAAACACAACATGTAGCATTACAATAAGATGATCTTGATCATGATAGGCAGCTCACAAGATCTAAACATGATAGCATAAAGTGGAGAGACAACCATCTAGCTACTGCTATCACTAGTACAGAACGACACATCCGATACCCCTCTATGGAAACGGCACGAGTTAGGCGACGGAGAATCGCGCTTTCCGCGTGAGAAAACTCGCCCCGCCAGGCAAGCTGGCCCGCGTCCCGCCTTCATAGGCAACAGTCGTGAATTATTAACCGTTGCCGATATGTTGGTAACGGAGTTTCTGTCGACTCCGTTTGCGATATGTTCTTCAATGGCATCGGACATTTGTATACAACCGTTGGCGAGGTTGCTTATATAAAATTCCTTTTTAGCACTATCTTGGATATTATAAAAGACTGTCGATTCGCCCTTGTTCCTCCGCTCCAGCTTGTTTTTACTCCGCACTCGTGTCCTCCATGGCCAAGAGCATGAGCTCGTCGGGGAGATCGAATGCGTCCTCCTCCTGCGCCGCTGGGGCTGGGTCAGATCTGCCGCTTGTGAAGTGCGTTTGCTGCCGCTGTCGGAATGCGATTTGTCGAGTGTCGCGTTCGGATCTGAACCCAGGCCGGATCTACTTCAAGTGTCTAAATCACAGGGTTAGTTCGACGCTTCGACTAGTTTTGATTGATTCTATTCTATGTGTGATGCTGATTTGCCTCTGGATTCGATTTACCATTTGGCAGGGGAGGGGCGAAGAGTATTCTGGGAGCTGTGATTATTTTTTTTGGATTGAAGATTATGTTGAGATGCTGCTTGCTAATGGCGTCGAAGTGGAAGCTACAGAGCTGGAAAATGGAGCCTTGATAGTCAAGAAGGTGAACATGGAGATGAAGCCGCACACTGCAGCAGCTCTAGCTGGTTTGGCATGGAGCCCAACAAACATTTCGACTAAATCTGACCATGTTGTTGCTGTGCGCAAGGAGCGGCATAAAGGAACAGAAATAGCTCAGTCAAATGTTCTTGTGAGCATTGATATAATGATTTTGTGTGTTTGTGTGCTGCTGTTAGGTGTGAACTTGTATGCAGCAATGAAAATCAGTAGAATGTATTAGGTTCGTATGTAGCTATGCAAATCAGTACAATGTATTAGGTTCGTATGCACTTTGAAAATCACTAGAATGTATTATGTTCGTATGCAGCTACGGAAATCAGTAGCACACAGTAGTTGTGAACTTGTATCCAATGGAAACGGTTATATAAAATGTCCGTTGCCAATTGGGTGCCTATAAATGTACTGGCGAAGCAAGCCCCATCAGTCTCATTCTCAATCCCTCACTGTCCATCTTTCAACCCTAGCTGCCGCACATTGTAGCTTTTTACTCTCCTCACTCTCTCATGGCTTCCTCTGCCGGCGCTTCTAGATCTCGCAATCGCAGCCGCGGCTCTAGCGGCCGCACTGATCTAGCTGCATCTGTTCGTGATAGGGCAGATCTGGAGGCGGCTGTGATGCGGCAGGTGTGAGAGTGCGCCAGGCTCATCACCTCCGGTGATGCCCCGCGTCCTCTGGGCCACGCGGAGCTGGATCAGATCATTCATCGGGTGGTGATGCAGCAGTTTTGGCGGATCCGCCGTCAACGGAGGCCAATCTGGAGGCCGCCGTCGACGGAGGAGGAGGTGGCCGATCTGGAGGCGACGTCCCCGGTGGAGGAGGTGGCGTCCACGGTGGAGGAGGTGGCCGATGTGGAGGCGCCGTCCACGTAGGAGGAGGTGGCTGATCTGGAGGTGGCGTCCACGGTGGAGGAGGTGGCCGATGTGGAGGCGCCGTCCACGGAGGAGGAGGTGGCCGATCTAGAGGTTGCCGTCGACGGAGGAGGAGGTGGCCGATCTGGAGGCGATGTCCCCGGTGGAGGAGGTGGCGTCCACGGTGGAGGAGGTGGCCGATCTGGAGGCGCCGTCCACGGTGGAGGAGGTGGCCGATCTGGAGGCGCCGTCCACGGAGGAGGAGGTGGCCGATCTCGAGGCGCCGTCCACGGAGAAGAAAATGTGAGGTCTAAATCGCTCAGCTCATGAACTAGTTCATCAATTGGTTTTATATAGAACTTGTCTAGTATATAGAAAACTCGTCTAGTATCTTGCACTTTATTGTTTCTGTCTAGTTTTCTAGTCTAGCATAGAAAACTTGTCTAGTATATAGAAAACTTGTCTAGTATCTTTCACTATTTTAAAGTCTAGTAGGGTGAATTAATTTCAACTCTTTGTAGTACTACCGATGATGAATAGATCCAGTCACAACTTTTTGTCAATGTGCTAATCCTCGTTATTGTTTTGTGTAGCTAGTGTATGAAGTAATAGTATTTCGGCGACACTGTATAAAAAATGGTGAGGCTCTTGAAGGAAACATCATCTTCAAGTTATGCCTCCAAATCGTTTGATCGGACTGCAAACACACGGATATAGGCGCTTAAAGGTGTGAACTATTTTCACATTAAATTATATCTATGTCATGTAGCATCATATTTTGGCTCTTCTCTAACTATCAATCCATGTATTTTTATCCATAAGCACAAAGATGATCCGAACAAACTTTAAATGTGCTACTTATAAAGTGGGATTATATTTTAGCGACACCGTTCAAGATGGAGCAAGCCTCAGTACGAAGAATTTGGCAATTTGGCTTGGTGTAGTTTCTATTTTTTCAGTTTCTCCGGCTATTTTGTGGATGTGTGTTTAGGGAGCAAGCCTTAGCTACAGTTTAGGGAGGCATGAGAATGATAGGATTAGCGAAGCATGTGTAACTCATCTTTTGATGCTATGTAATGGTGACAATTGTTATATAAGTTATGAACGGTTTTGTTAGCAACTTTGTGCTTCTGCTGTGATATTTTGAATGTCAATTGGCAACTGTATTGCTGCTGTAGGTTTATGAAAAACCTCAATGCAAATGAGTAAAACAGAATCTCCGTTTCTGATGTCCAGATACATCGGCAACGGAGACTGGATGGCAACCGTAGCCAAAATCAAGCCTCATCGGTGACGGTTTTTCTTGTCCGTTGCCGATGTGAGCCTTCACATCAGTGACAGGGTCGGGGACACGGACCCTTTTTCCGTTGCCGAAGGGGTTTTTGGCCCGTTTCCGATGTGTCATTCTGTACTAGTGTATGGACCCGTAGTCCAAGGATGAACTACTCACGCATCACTTCGGAGGCAGGGATGGTGATGTAGAGCCCTCCGATGATGATTCCCCTCTCTGGCAGAGTGCCGGGAAGAGCTTTTGAACCCTCCCGAGCTAGGATTGATGGTGGCGGCGTCTCTGAAACTTTTCGTGGATAATGGCTTGGGTATTTAGGGTTTTCGTGTCGGGATGAATAAATAGGCGAAAGGGCGGCGGCTGGAGACGCCCGCGCGGCCCCATGGTGTGGCTGCCTCGTGGCTCCCCTCCGTCTCTCCTTTGGACTCCGTGTACGTGTTGGAAAAATAGGAGGTTCTGTCCAAGTTTCGTCCAATTCCGAGAATATTTCAAGACTAGCTTTTCTGGAATACAAAAACAGCAGAAAACAGGAATTGGCACTGTGGCATCTTGTTAATAAGTTAGTACCATAAAATGCATAAAAATGCTATGAAGTGTATATAAAACATGTAACAATTGGTATAATATCAACATGGAACATCAGAAATTATAGATACGTTTGAGACGTATCAATGCGCTTGAGAACCTTGAAAGGGCCATCTCCTCTTGGTGCTAGCTTAGACTTTCTTTCGTCGGGGAAGCGGTCCTTGCGTAGATGTAGCCAAACAAGAATTCCTTCTTCAAATATCATGGGGCGCTTGTTCTTGTTCATCTTGGTGGCATGGTCTTCATTGTGCTTCTCTAGCGTGGCCCTTGTGTCTTCATGTAGTTTCTTCATGTAAGCGGCGCGCTTGTCAAAATCCATGTTGGCTTGCTCTCGGAGTGGAAGGGGTAGCATGTCGAGCGCGGTGTAGGGGTTGGACCCATACACGACCTCGAAGGGTGTTCTCTTTGTTGCGCTGTGTAGTGCTCGATTGTAGGCGAACTCGGCATGTGGGATGCACTCTTCCCAATTCTTCAAGTTGGGCTTGATCAACACACGAAGGAGTGTCGATAGGCTTCGGTTCACCACTTCAGTTTGACCATCAGTTTGAGGGTGGTATGCGGTGGAGAATAGTTGCTTGATTCCCATCTTGGCCATCAAAGTCTTCCAAAAGTAGCTCACGAACTTGACGCCACGATCCGACACAATGGTCTTGGGCACTCCATGAAGACGGACGATTTCCCTAAAAAACAAAGTAGCAATATGTGTAGCATCGTCGGTCTTGTTGCATGGTATGAAGTGTGCCATCTTAGAGAATCGATCAATGATGACAAATATGAAATCCTTGTTTGTTTTAGTGCGTGGGAGTCCTAGGATAAAATCCATAACTATGTCGGACCATGGGTGATGTGGAATAGGCAATGGCGTATACAAACCATGAGAGTTTAGAGTAGACTTAGCTTTGAGGCATGTCGAACATCGTCGCACAAGGCGTTCCACGTGACGCTTCATTTGTGGCTAATAATAGTTGGTGGCGAGCATGGCGTAGGTCTTGTCGCGACCAAAGTGGCCCATGAATGATCCTCCATGTGACTCTTTCAAAAGGACCAAACGAAGCAAAGACTCGGGTATGCAAAGTTTGTTAGCCTTAAACAAAAACCCTTTGTGCAAATAGAAATTATCAATTCCTTTATGTTCCGTGCACATGGCAAAAATTGGACCAAAGAAATTGTCCGTGGCATAAAGATTCTTAATCTCATCCAAACCCAAAACATTGATTTCAAGATGCGTAAGTAGGTTGGTTTTGCGGGATAGAGCATCCGCGACAACATTCTCTTTGCCCTTTTTGTACTTGATGATATAGGGAAAGGATTCGATGAACTCAACCCACTTAGCATGTCGTTTGTTCAAACTTGTTTGAGTTTTCAAAAACTTCAAGGACTCATGGTCGGAGTGGATGACAAACTCCTTAGGACGAAGGTAGTGTTGCCACACATCTAAAGCTCGAATCAAAGCAAATAATTCCTTGTCATAGATGGGGTAATTCAAACGTGCTCCATCAAGTTTTTCGCAATGGTAAGCAATTGGTCTACCATTTTGCATAAGCACGACTCCAATGCCTAACCCACTAGCATCACAATGAATTTCAAATGTTTTGGAAAAATCCGGTAAAGCAAGAAGTGGAGCTTCGGTTAACAACCTTTTGAGCTCATTTAAGGCAAAATCTTGCTCATGGCCCCAAATGAACGGAACATTTTTCTTTGTAAGTTCATGTAGAGGGCAAGCAATGGTGGAAACGTTCTCAATGAAACGGCGATAGAATTCGGCAAATCCAAGAAAACGTCTCAACTCGGCAAGTGACATAGGAAATGGCCAATTGCGAATTGCGTTGATTTTTGCTTCATCAACTTCAACTCCCTCGAAGAAACAACAAAGCCCAAGAAAACAAGCTTGTTGGTTGCAAAGGTGCATTTGGAAAGATTGGCATAAAGCCATTAATTGCGAAGAACCAACAAAACTTGAGCAACACGTGAAGTGTGCTCATCCAAAGATTTGCTATAGATCAAGATGTCATCAAAGTATACCACAACAAATTTACCAATGAAAGGTCGCAAAACATGTTCATAAGACGCATAAATGTGGAAGGTGCATTGGAAAGACCAAATGGCATGACTAACCATTCATAAAGACCAAGTTTAGTTTTGAAAGCGGTCTTCCATTCGTCACCTTCACTCATTCGTATTTGGTGGTATCCACTTTTAAGATCGATCTTGGAAAAGATGCAAGCACCACTAAGCTCATCCAACATGTCATCGAGGCAAGGGATATGATGGTGATACCGTACGGTGATGGCGTTGATGGGGTGACAATCCATGCATAGATGAAGTGTGTTTTCGGCCTTTGGGACGAGGATGACCGGTACGACACACAGACTCAAGCTCTCTCGAATGTGTCCCATCGATAGAAGTTCTTGTATTTGACGCTCGATTTCCTTGGTTTCTTCGGGGTTGGTGCGGTATGGGGCACGGTTCGGTAGAGGGGCGCCGGGGATGAGGTCGATGCGGTGCTAAATGCCGCGTAGAGGAGGTAGTCCCGGTGGCACTTCTTGGGGAAACACGTCTTCAAATTCCTGCAAAAGAGACATCAAAGGAGGAGGAAGGTTTGTGAAGGTGTTAGTCGAAGAAACCTCTCCCTTGCATATGAGGACATAGTGGAGGGTGGATGGGTTTTCTCTCAACTCTCTCATCTCTCATTTGGTGGCAATCAAAGACATGCTTTGTGGAACTCTCTTGGTATGTGTACTCTCATTTGGCTTTTGGCACTCCCTCACATTTTGGTGGATCTCTCTCTCTCCACTCTTCTCACTATAAGCTTTCTCTCTCGCCGCCCTCTCTTGAGCGGTTGGATGGCGTCTATTGTCATTTGGGTGGTTGAAGTCATGTTGTGACCTTGCTATTGACTTGGCATTGTCGGCAATCACTTGGCTTGGTGTCATGGGACGAAGGATGAAGTTCTTGTTGTTGCTCTTGAAGCTATAGTAATTGGTCCTTCCATCATGCATTGCACCCTTGTCATATTGCCATGGGCGTCCAAGAAGCAAGTGGCATACGGACATAGGCACAACATCACAATCAACGGTATCTTCATATGCTCCAATCTTGAAAGACACTTGCACCATGTGTTGGATCTTGACGGATCCGGAATCGCTCAACCATTGCACATGGTATGGATGGGGATGCTTCTTGAATTTCAAGTTGAGCTTATCACAAAGCTCTTTGCTAGCCAAGTTGTGGCAACTTCCACCATCGATGATGACTTTGATAGATTTTCCATTGATTCCCGCCCTTGTTTGAAACAAGTTGCATCTTTGGTCTTCATCTACTTGGACATTGGCGGTTAATGCTCTTGCCACAACCAATGAAGGGTTGTTATCACCATCGCAATAGATGTCATTGGAGTCTTCTTCAATATTTTGCGTTGCGGTGTCTTGGTTCAAAGCATGGTACTCATCTTCACTCATAGACTCATATTCTCCCAAGTCGTTGACAATCATGACTTTCTTGTTTGTACACTCAAAGGATTTGTGTCCTTGTCCTCCACACTTGAAGCATTGCAATCCTCTTGTGCCGGTGGACGCTCTTTGAGGTGTGTTGCTTGAGGGAGGTGCCTTCTTGAAAGGTTGAGTAGCTTGAGTGGATGGTGTAGAAGCTCGTGGAGGAACTTTAGTGGTTCTTTGAGGAGGGGCTTGCGCGGATGTAGGTGTTGATGATGAAGGCTTGTTAGCGAAGAATGCCTTAGTCTTGAGGTATTTGAGCTCTTCAAGCACGTGACGCTCGGCCTTTGTGGCTAGATGGACTAGCTCAACCAAGGTGGCATAGGGTTGGAATTCCACAATCTTCTTGATGGGGTAGTTGAGGCCATTCATGAAGCGAGCCATTGATTGCTCTTCCGATTCCTCAATATTGGCTCTCATCATAGAAATTTCCATCTCCTTATAGTACTCATCAACGGATTTCAACCCTTGCTTCAACTCTTGCAACTTCTTGTACAAGTCTCTCGTGTAGTGACTTGGCACAAAGCGCTTGTACATCGCTTCCTTCATCTCAAACCAAGTGTTGATTGGTTGTTGATGGTTATCCACACGTGAATCTTGAAGTTGTTCCCACCACAAGAGAGCATAATCTTTGAATTCCATTGATGCTAAGGCAACCATCTTGTACTCGGAGTAGTGTCGAACTCGGAAGATCTTGTCAACCTTAAGTGCCCATGATAGGTATGCTTCCGGGTCACTTGTTCCATAGAACTTGGGCATGTCAAAGTGAAGGTTGTTCAAGTTGTCATCGTCATCCGATGGTTTGGAGGTGGGAATGCACGTACACGTCTCCTTTGGTTGAGTCCATCACCAAGGTGTTGGTTAGACTCCGCATCACTTGATTCGTTGTGGTGATGACGATCATGCGGACGCTCTTGGCGGTGATGAGGCTCATGGTGGTGATGATTCGCTTCATGGTGTCCATGCTCACGATTGCGGTGTCGTTGCCTTGGAGGATAGCGGTGTTGACGTCCTTGGTTATCATAGTCGTTCGCACCCGGTACTCCCATGTCATGTTGAGGTGGAACTTGGTTATCTTGACGTTGAGGTGGTGGCGATGGAGTTCGATGACCTTGACGGTGTGCATGTCGTGGTTCTTGTCGAGCTTGATGTTGAGGTGGTGGCGATGGTGTTCTTCCACGTCATCCACCATTTGGTCGATGTTGTTCTTGATATCCATTGTCATAGTGTGCGCGAGGAGAAGGTGGGTGCTCCACTTCATGGTGATGTCGAGCATGTTCGCCGCGCCTTGGGATGTCTTGACGATCTTGTTGCGGCTCTTGATGCGCATGCCGTGGTTGTGTCAACCTTGATGTGCTTCTTGTACGGTGGGATCCCGAAGAAGAAGATCGACGTTGCGCAAGGTTGTTGATAGCTTTGGTTACGCGCGCCATTTGGTCGTTGAAATTGGCTTCTTGTGCTTGAAGACGACGCTCATAGCGACCTAGCCCATCACGAACAAGGTGTCGAAGACCGACGAACTCGTTATGTGTGACATAGCCATTGTCACCTTGTATTCCTCCATTGATATCCTCATCCGAGCTTGAGCTTCCATTTGTACTTCCCCTAAACATGATCTCAAGAACAAGTGAAATGTGTAGAAATGGAGAACCAAGAGAAAGTATATCGTAAGAATAGAGTTGCTTGACGAAAGAAAATCCGGTTCTAACACCCAACACACACACTTATGAGGATAGGAAGGTATGAAGTGCCAAACGAAACAAGCAAAACCGGCGAAAGTATATTGTTCAAGGTAGAGAAAATCCACAATGATCCAATTACCAAAGAAACACCAACCACAAATGATGAAGAAACACACACAAAAGCGAATGATGGGGTTGGGCGACCAAAGGGAGAGCACTCAAAGATATGCAACCTAACGAGGACTACGTGCTCAAGTGTCACCACAACACAAGAAGGACGCTAGCTCAATTGCTTTTTGGTGAGCAACGGATTTGCACAAGTGTTAAACACTCACACTCACTTTGGCGGTTTTAGCTTTGTCGCAACCTACAAGAGATGATACTTGGTACTACTCATGTCTTTTTTTTGACGATGATTCCTTCTTATTTTGCTAGTGCCAAGATCTTTAACGATACACACTCGAAAATACTTGAAGACAATCACTCGACAAGTGCAATGCCTCGCAATATCAAAGAGCTAGTCCGATAGGTCAAGGTACGCGAAAGGAAGAAGGGCTCACAACGGATTACGATGTCGGGGAAATGTAACAGCCCAAAGCTGAGAACCTAAAAACCGGTGTAAATTTTCCACTTTTGTGTTAATTGCATCATGGCATCCATGCATAAACATGGCTCTTCTGAGTTAATACAACCTTGATATCGAAATGATATGAAGTTGCTAAAACCAAATGCCAAAGTGCTTCAACAAAGTCCCCAAACAAAGAAGACACTCAAAGCTGCAAAACAAAAGTACTTGAACATCCATATGGGTCAAGGGAGTTCTAAGAGTTCAAAATGTTATTTTTGACTTGCTCTAAATTTTTGCTAAAAGATTATAATTTGGGGAATTAGAGAATTGCCCGAGTTGAAACCTATGAACAAAGTGGTACCAAACTATTTTATGTTGGAGCCCTAAATTTTGTGTAGCTTCTACTCAATATGGGGAGGCTCCCCAAATTTTCCCAAAATTTTATAAAATGTTTTGGTGCCTTAATAAAATTCAGGAACTGAAAGAGAGGAAAAAACCCAGGCGGCGGTACCACGCTGGGTTAAGCGGTACTACCGCCCGGGAGCTGCCGCCACCGCTACCGCAGCCGCTACCGCCAGAATCGCCGTCCGACGCGCTTGACCGGTACCAACCAGTACCGCTGCCGGTACCGCCGCCGGTACCGCCGAAGTGGGAAGAGCGAAACCAGATTGCACCAGCAGTACCACCGCTGGGTTAAGCGGTAGTACCGCCGCTGCGGGATTTTTCAGCACGGCTTCGGGGCCGCCCCACTCTCCCCATGCCCATCCCTTCACTTGCTCCTCTTCCTCTCTCTCCTTTTTCCCCACAAGCTCCAAACCGAGCCCGCCATGGCCGAGCTCGCCGCCGGAGATTGAGCTAGGCCCGAGCAAATCGAAGACCATAGGAAGTTGCACCTCGACGTCCTCTACCATCTCACTGAAGGAATCAAGCCAAGGCGTTGTACATTGCCTGGATTCACGTTCTTCATCCGGGACGTGCGCCGCACTCCAAGCAAGTCGACGACGACTCCGACCTTCCCTTCCTTCGGCAAGCCTACCCACGAGTTCAGGGTGAGCATGCGAACCTTTCCATGTTTTTCCCTCGCTCCCTCTTACTCTCTAGCTAAAATCCATCGAGGCTCGCCATTGCACGGTTTCGGCGTGTGCACCGGGTAATCCGAGTCCAACTCTATCGGATAATCCGACACACGGATTTTCCGGTTACTGTTTCCACCGGATAATCCGGCTGACCTGTTCTGACTTTAATACAAACCTGTTCTCCGCAATCTTTGTAATCCGGTTACAAGTATGTTTAATCCCCCCCCCAAACCATGCATCTTCACATGTTCATGTCATTCATATGCAAAGTTAACCATAGGGTTCATCTATTGTGATCAACAAGTAAAGTTGAAGCATTACTTAATTCCCCGGTATATTCGAGATGTGCCCCTTTTCGCATCCGAACTCCGTTTAAGTTGACTAGCTTGATTCATCCTTTTCTGGAGGATTTAAAATGTCATGCCATCATGTGTTTGCGCATTGCATTTGTTAATAAATGTGAGGTGTTTGATTGTTGTCTCCCATGCATTATGTTTCGATAGGTCAAGCAGATGGGGTTCCCCTGCAATACCCCGACGATCCGTACTACCAGTACTCTGAACCAGGCAAGCGTAATCCCCCCTCTGAGCATGTCTTATCCTATTTTCCGCAAATATTTTCTCCACTATAATATTGCATGCGGTTCCAAATGTCAATTTTATTGGATTAGAGTATCCTATAGTTGCATTAAGATTCCGATGCAATTACCTGTTTCCCTTCCTATTATCCATAGGATTGTACTGTTGGCCTAAATAATTAACTATGCAGTGTTGATGCTTAGCCATGCTTAGTTGAAATGCTTAGCAGTCCGGTGGATGTTTCATGGTTGGAAACAGGTGATGAGATGTACAGATGATGGTGGAGAATTGTGGTGACGAATAATAAAATGCTTAAAGGTGGGGATGAGAGGCCACATGGGATGTGGTGGGTTGTCTCGTTCTCGCCGCCTAAGTGCGAGTTCTCGCCTACGAGCCAAGTTGAGCGTGCAACCATGCGTGGGCATATGGAACCTCGTCGACCGACTAACTTGTGGCGGACTAGCCGAGGGTCCTCTAGTTTGGCTTTCCATTTGCGCGTGCGTTGAAGATGGTGGCCAAGACTGGATGAGGATGGTTGTGTCAGGAAAATAAGTGGCCGCGGGACAGGGTGCGAGAAGGTACCTCTTGTCCTACCGCCACTGATGATCCTGGGTTAGTCTTAAGCGAGGTAAAGGTCGTAGCCGCTCCCACCCAGCCGGCTTTCCCCGGAAGAGAGCTAAGAGCTAGGCAATGGGCCGGACGGTACGCATGGATAAGAAGCTGGGAGGTCCCTCGGGAACCTGGCGACTTTCACATTGTACACCCCTGCAGGGATAAATCTTTTCGAAAAGCCGTGTCCGCGGTTATGGACGACTTGGTGACGGATTCAGAGATCATAGAATAACTTTAACGGAATGATTAAAAACTGGGTACTAGAGGTACCACTCAAGATTGCAAGGTGAGCTTCCTCGAGGGTGATTCGGGGAGGTGCCTTTGATGAACAGGTACAATGTTGATGATGGTTGATGATGAGAAAGGTGATGAAAGAAAGAGTACTTCTTACCTCTTTTAAAATATTCTGATTAGTCGATGCCTTGAGTTATGTTTTCATAAATAAAATCAGCTTTATGCAAAACAGCCATAAAACTTGAAAGCCTCATCGAGCATATATTAGCTCTTAATCTTGCGAGTTCGTCGAACTCAACGTCGTTTGTTTTGTTTCAGAGGAGGACTTCACCGACCTCGAAGGTGGGTTCTTTGTGGACGTCGACGAGTAGTCTGGGGTTCCCAGGTGGCAGCTTGGGACATCCGGAACAGCTGGCGCTGTGATGTTTATCTGTAGGCCTCTTAGGCCATATTTTGGATCTTGTTGTTTAGAACAACCTAATTTGCTTCCGCTTGTTGTAATGTTGGGTCTGTGACCTCTGGTTGTCATTTGCTATCTTTCTCTATTATAAGAGTTGAACTATATGATTTGTGTCGTAGAGTCTGTGATGTGCCAGTTGTTCCACAAGTCTTGATCTCTCTATTATGCATTGAGGGTTGTGCCTGTGTTAAGGCATCAATCGGGGTGTTGTGTTGCCGATGATCCATTCCGAGCAACGCCTGCCAAAGGTTTTGGCCGGGGATTGGTAAACCCGTAACCTCCGGTTGTATCGCTTAACCGGTGACACACAGCATCACTGTATAACAGTCGGGTCGGGGCGCCACAAGTTGGTATCAGAGCAGTACTGCCTGTAGGAAACCCTTCTACTGGTCGATGTTGAGTCTAGTGTTTGTGAAAATATTTTTAACCTAAAAATGAGTTGTGAAAACCATCTTAGGATTCTTTTTACTCCTTATCTGGTTACCCTCTAATCTCGGAGCAATCTTACCTCGATTTGAGTTTAAAGGTTTTACTTCTCACTGTTACTTCAAAATGATTAGAAACGGGGTGGGTTCGACCTTTAGTGTTATGTGTCACGTTGCTCCCGCTGCGTTGCAATCCCAAATCAACTCAGATGTTTCTACCAATCAAATCATTTGATCCTTTCTTTGGGTTTTAACCCAGGACTTGAACATAAGGTCCCGGATTGTGTCAACTAGAGTGTGTTAAGTTGTGATTTCTTAACTCTCACTAGTAGCACATGATGCTGATCTTTGACCCAAGTTCTATCTTGTTGTTTCCTTCTCGCAAAGTATTATCGTCCCTAGTCTGTGTACTTGTGTAGACGCTAATGCTATTGTTCGACCATTCGGAGAAAGATACTAACTGTGTCATTGTCAAATCTCCAGAATGGCTCGAGGAGGTCGTGGAGGCCGTGGTGGTCGCGGTAACCACAATGATGATGAGGATGATCTGCCGCCACCACCCTCGATGGCTGAGGTCTTGATGGCCATTGAGGAGAACCGTGGGCGCAATGAGCGCTTGCTGAACAGTTGGTGCAGCAGAATGCACGGAGGAACGAGTGCAACACTCTCACTGAGTTCCTGCGCCCAGCCACCCACTTTGCTGATGCTAAGGAGCCACTGGAAGCTGATGATTGGCTTCGTGCTTTGGAGCGCAAGTTCTCCGCGCTCATGTCCCATTGGCGGAGCAAGTCAACTTTGCCACCTACCTCTTGGTTGGTGCTGCTGGCTGTTGGTGGGAAAGCCATGTGGCTTTGTTTCCAGCCAACCATGTCTTCACCTGGGCTGATTTCGCACTGCCTTCCGTGCGGAGTACATTCCCCAGCCGATCATGGACTTGAAGAGGAGGGAGTTCCTGGATTTGCAACAGGGACGGATGGACCTCCGCACTTATGGTCGTGAGTTCAACCATCTCTCTCGTTACGCCCCAAGGGACGTGACCAATGATGCTGACAAGCAAGAGCTGTTCCGCAAGGGTCTGACTCCGCAGCTCCGCTATGAGCTATTGCCCTTCAGGTTCCAGACCTATCAGGAGCTGTTCAACCAGGCTTTCACTCTTGAGCAAGGAAGAAAGGAACTTGAAGCTTCCAAGAGGCCCGCACATGGGGACCACCAGAGTTCCTCGGGTTCTGAGAGCAAGAAGCGCAGGGTGTTTGTTCCCTACAGCGCGTACCTCGTGCTCCATTCATGCCAAGAGCAGGATATAGGCCACCTCCTCCGCGCCCACTACTTCGACACTTGGGTAGGCGGAAGTGGGTACCGTCCTATGCTACCTGCTCCACCTGGAGTCACTTGCTACACCTGTGGCCAGGCTGGTCACTACTCCAGGGAGTGCCCCCAGAAGGCACCTCTCGCGATAACTCCTGCACGAGCCCCTGCCACTCCAACTGGCAAGGCTGGACCTATTGTGCGTGGTCGCCTGAACCACGTCTCTTTGAAGAAGCTGAAGAGACCCCGGCGTTCTTATGGGTGAGTTACGAATCAACGGCAATACAGCTACAGTTTTGTTTGACTCTGGAGCATCGCATTCATTCATATCCATAGCGTTTGCAAAAGACCACAAAATACCGTTCGAGAAAATGAGCCGTCCTTGGTGATCGCTACTCCTGGTTCCAAATGGCAAACCGATGGGGTTACTCCTGAGGTCCAGATTAATATAGGTTCCTTGTCTTTTCCTTATGCCTTGGTAGCTCTGAAGTCCAAAGGCATTGATGTCATACTGGGCATGAACTGGCTAGCCAAATACCAGGCTAATCTCGACTGTGCCGCCAAGACCATTACTGTGACCGCTCCTTCCGGTGACATTGTGAAGTATTGGCCTGCAACATCAATACCTCCGTCCGCCATCGTACCCAACTCACCTGAGATTCTCCTTTGCTTTATGGAAGGCGAATCCCCTCCTGAAATCCAGGACATACACGTGGTGTGTGACTTCCCGGATGTGTTCCCGGAAGAGTTGCCTGGCATGCCTCCTGACCGAAGTGTGGAGTTTGTCATAGATCTACTTCCCGGTACGCTCCAATTTCCAAGAAGCCCTACCGTATGCCGGTGGAAGAGTTGGCTCTGTTGAAAGAGCAAATTGATCAGCTGTTAGCTAAGGAGTTCATCCAGCCTAGCAGTTCACCTTGGGGTTGTCCGGTACTCTTTGTCAAGAAGAGGGATTCTACCGTGCCTCGTCTAGTCTCTGACTATCGACCGTTGAATGCGGTGACAATCAAGAACAAGTATCCTATTCCTCGCATCAATGATCTGTTGGATCAGTTAGCTGGTGCAACGGTATTCTCCAAGATGGATCTGAGGTCAGGCTACCATCAGATAAAAATCAGAAAGGAGGATATTCCAAAGACGGCATTTGTTACTCGTTATGGCTCATATGAGTATACCGTCATGTCCTTTGGTCTCACAAATGCCCAGCTACTTTCATGAGGCTCATGAACTCCATCTTCATGGATTATCTTGACAAGTTTGTCGTCATTTACATTGATGACATCCTCATCTATTCCAAAACCAATGAAGAGCATGAGGAACATCTTCGTTTGGTTCTGACAAGACTTCGAGAACACCGCCTCTATGCCAAGTTCTCCAAGTGTGAGTTTTGGTTGGATAATCTCATCTTCCTTGGTCATGTGATATCCGCTGATGGTGTGGCTGTCATTCCTGACAAGATTCAGTCCATTCTGGATTGGAAAACTCCAATGTCAGTCAAGGACATTCGTAGCTTTCTCGGATTGGCGGGTTACTACCGCCGATTCATCGAAGGTTTCTCCAAGATAGCCAAGGCCCTGACTGACCTTCTCAAGAAGGATAAAAAGTTTGTATGGTCGGCCGAAGCTGAAGAGAGTTTCCAAACACTGAAAGCCAAGCTCACGTCCGCTCCTGTGCTTGTCCTGCCGGACACAGCAAGGATTTCGTCGTCTTCTGTGACGCCTCTCTACAAGGTTGGGCTGTGTGTTAATGCAAGATGGCCATGTGGTGGCATATGCTTCTCGCCAATTAAGCCGCATGAGCACAACTACCCAACTCATGATCTAGAACTTGCCGCTGTGGTCTATGCTTTGAAGCAATGGAGACCATACCTGTTTGGTAACCGTTGCGAGATCTTCTCGGATCACAAGAGTCTGAAGTACCTCTTCACCCAGCCGGATTTAAATCTCAGGCAAAGGCGTTGGTTGGAGTTAATCACGGACTATAATGTGAGTCTGAACTATCAACCCGGCAAAGCAAACGTCGTGGCTGACGCGCTAAGTCGGAAGTCCTATTGCAACAATCTGATGATTGAGAAGGCCCAACCTGCCCTCTATGAAGAGTTTGCCCGTTTGAACCTGGAAATTGTTCCTTCGGCTACCTTGCAAATCTGGAGATCAAATCTACTCTTGTAGACCAGATTAAGGATGCTCAGAAGCTGGATGAGGGTATCTGAAATCAAAGAACATTGCTAGTGGAAGGCCAAATGTTTTTCTGTCAATGAATCCGGAGTTGTTTATTTTGGTGACCGCTTGGTAGTGCCAAAGAACGAAATTGAGGGAGCTGATCCTCCAAGAAGCTCATGAATCTCCTCTCTCTATTCATCCCGGTAGTACCAAGATGTACCAAGACCTTCGACCACAATTCTGGTGGACTCGTATGAAACGAGAAATTGCCAAGTATGTTGCTGAATGCGACACCTGTCGACGGGTAAAGGCTGAACATCAAAGACCTGCCGGCACTCTTCGCCCTATTGCTATCCCGAGTGGAAATGGGATGAAATTGGTATGGACTTCATTACTGGTCTGCCGAAGTCTCCAAAGGGAAATGATGCCATTGGGTCATCATTGATCGACTATCAAAAGTGGCTCACTTCCTCCCCGTTCGGGTTGACATTACAGCTGCCAGGTTGGCAGACCTGTATGTTTCTCGATCGTTGTACTTCACGGTATTCCCAAGAAGATAATTTCTGATCGTGGAAGCCTTTCACCTCTAAGTTTTGGGCTAGTTTCCAAGCTGCTATGGGAACTCGTCTCAACTTCAGCACCGCGTTCCATCCTCAAACTGATGGTCAGACCGAAAGAGTGAACCAAGTTTTGGAAGACATGCTTCGGGCATGTGTAATCTCTTTTGGCAAGGGTTGGGAAAAGTATCTCCCTTTCGCGGAATTCTCCTACAACAATAGCTATCAAGCTAGTCTGGGCATGGCTCCATTTGAGGTTTATATGGAAGAAAATGCCACTCCTCTAAATTGGTCCGAGACCGGAGAGAGAGCACTCTTTGGTCCGGATGTGATCAATGAAGCTGAGGAGAAGGTTCGAATCATAAGAGAGAATCTGAAGATTGCTCAGTCTAGGCAGAAGAGCTACTATGATAAGCATCATCAGGAAATTCACTATGAAATTGGTGATAAAGCTTATCTCCGCGTCTCTCCCCTTCGTGGCGTTCGCCGCTTCGGAATCAAAGGAAATTGGCCCCTCGCTATGTTGGTCCTTTCACCGTTCTGGAAAAGCGAGGAGATCTTTCTTATAAGTTGGAGTTACCGGTCAAATTCCCAAATGTACATGATGTGTTTCATGTCTCCCAACTTCGCCGGTGCTTCAAGGATCCTATCCATGGGGTCAATCATGAAGAGCTAGATCTACAAGAAGATCTCACTTATCGCGAGCATCCTATCCGTGTCTTGGATGAAGCTGAGAGAAAGACCCGCAACAAGACTACCAAATTCCTCAAAGTTCAATGGTCACATCATTACGAGGAAGAAGCAACTTGGGAACGAGAGTCTAGTCTTCGTGAGGAGTATCCTGACTTCTTTTCGCACTCTTAGAATCTCGGGGCGAGATTCCTGTAAGGAGGGTAGAGTTGTAACAGCCCAAAGCTGAGAACCTAAAAACCGGTGTAAATTTTCCACTTTTGTGTTAATTGCATCATGGCATCCATGCATAAACATGGCTCTTCTGATTTAATACAACCTTGATATCAAAATGATATGAAGTTGCTAAAACCAAATGCCAAAGTGCTTCAACAAAGTCCCCAAACAAAGAAGACACTCAAAGCTGCAAAACAAAAGTACTTGGACATCCATATGGGTCAAGGGAGTTCTAAGAGTTCAAAATGTTATTTTTGACTTGCTCTAAATTTTTGCTAAAAGATTATAATTTGGGGAATTAGAGAATTGCCCGAGTTGAAACCTATGAACAAAGTGGTACCAAACTATTTTATGTTGGAGCCCTAAATTTTGTGTAGCTTCTACTCAATATGGGGAGGCTCCCAAATTTTCCCAAAATTTTATAAAATGGTTTGGTGCCTTAATAAAATTCAGGAACTGAAAGAGAGGAAAAAAACCAAGGCGGCGGTACCACCGCTGGGTTAAGCGGTACTACCGCCCGGGAGCTGCCACCACCGCTACCGCAGCCGCTACCGCCAGAATCGGCGTCCGACGCGCTTGACCGGTACCAACTAGTACCGCTGCCGGTACCGCCGCCGGTACCGCCGAAGTGGGAAGAGCGAAACCAGACCACACCAGCGGTACCACCGCTGGGTTAAGCGGTAGTACCGCCACTGCGGGATTTTTCAGCAAGGCTTCGGGGCCGCCCCACTCTCCCCATGCCCCATCCCTTCACTTGCTCCTCTTCCTCTCTCTCTCCTTTTTCCCCACAAGCTCCAAACCGAGCCCGCCATGGCCGAGCTCGCTGCCGGAGATTGAGCTAGGCCCGAGCAAATCGAAGACCATAGGAAGTTGCACCTCGACGTCCTCTACCATCTCACCGAAGGAATCAAGCCAAGGCGTTGTACATTGCCCGGATTCGCGTTCTTCGTCCGGGACGTGTGCCGCACTCCAAGCAAGTCGACGATGACTCCGACCTTCCCTTCCTTCGGCAAGCCTACCCACGAGTTCAGGGTGAGCATGCGAACCTTTCCATGTTTTTCCCTCGCTCCCTCTTGCTCTCTAGCTAAAATCCATCGAGGCTCGCCATTGCACGGTTTCGGCGTGTGCACCGGGTAATCCGAGTCCAACTCTATCGGATAATCCGACACACCGGATTTTCCGGTTACTGTTTCCACCGGATAATCTGGCTGACCTGTTCTGACTTTAATACAAACCTGTTCTCCACAATCTTTGTAATCCGGTTACAAGTATGTTTAATCCCCTCCCCAAACCATGCATCTTCACATGTTCATGTCATTCATATGCAAAGTTAACCATAGGGTTCATCTATTGTGATCAACAAGTAAAGTTGAAGCATTACTTAATTCCCCGGTATATTCGAGATGTGCCCCTTTTCGCATCCGAACTCCGTTTAAGTTGACTAGCTTGATTCATCCTTTTCTGGAGGATTTAAAATGTCATGCCATCATGTGTTTGCGCATTGCATTTGTTAATAAATGTGAGGTGTTTAATTGTTGTCTCCCGTGCGTTATGTTTCGATAGGTCAAGCAGACGGGGTTCCCCCGCAATACCCCGACGATCCGTACTACCAGTACCCTGAACCAGGCAAGCGTAATCCCCCCTCTGAGCATGTCTTATCCTATTTTCCGCAAATATTTTCTCCACTATAATATTGCATGCGGTTCCAAATGTCAATTTTATTGGATTAGAGTATCCTATAGTTGCATTAAGATTCCGATGCCAATTACCTGTTTCCCTTCCTATTATCCATAGGATTGTACTGTTGGCCTGAAATAATTAACTATGCAGAGTAGATGCTTAGCCATGCTTAGTTGAAATGCTTAGCAGTCCGGTGGATGTTTCATGGTTGGAAACAGGTGATGAGATGTACAGATGATGGTGGAGAATTGTGGTGATGAATAATAAAATGCTTAAAGGTGGGGATGAGAGGCCACATGGGATGTGGTGGGTTGTCTCGTTCTCGCCGCCTAAGTGCGAGTTCTCGCCTACGAGCCAAGTTGAGCGTGCAACCATGCGTGGGCATATGGAACCTCGTCGACCGACTAACTTGTGGCGGACTAGCCGAGGGTCCTCTAGTTTGGCTTTCCATTTGCGCGTGCGTTGAAGATGGTGGCCAAGACTGGGATGAGGATGGTTGTGTCAGGAAAATAAGTGGCCGCGGGACAGGGTGCGAGAAGGTACCTCTTGTCCTACCGCCACTGACGATCCTGGGTTAGTCTTAAGCGAGGTAAAGGTCGTAGCCGCTCCCACCCAGCCGGCTTTCCCCGGAAGAGAGCTAAGAGCTAGGCAATGGGCCGGACGGTACGCATGGATAAGAAGCTAGGAGGTCCCTCGGGAACCTGGCGACTTTCACATTGTACACCCCTGCAGGGATAAATCTTTTCGAAAAGCCGTGTCCGCGGTTATGGACGACTTGGTGACGGATTCAGAGATCATAGAATAACTTTAACGGAATGATTAAAAACTGGGTACTAAAGGTACCTGTAACATCCCAAGTTTTTCAAAAAATTGAAAAATCAGAAAAATTTAAAACTTTTGAAAACTACTATGTATTTTTCTTTGAAAAGAAAAAAATCATGCATGCATTCATCATCATCATCTTGCATTGTTTGCTTTTGGTTATTTCAAAAGTGGGAAATAAATTTCCACTTGAAAACATATTTAAGAAAATATATTAGTAGAGCATTTATGCTCCATACTTCTTTTAACTCTGTTGATGTTTGCTTCTGATTTGTTTGCATCTGTTGAAATAATTATCTTAAGTGCCGTATTGTTTATTAAAAACCTAGTTTGGAAATCAAAATGATTTCTATTTAAAAAAGTGTGTTGATTGTGAATAGTTTGGATGTATTAAGAAATTATTCTATTACTTACCTAAGCTCTATTCTCAAGTTTATAGTTTTACTTTTGAAGGAAAATATTTATTTGGATTTCCAAAATGAGTTTTGAAATCATTTTGATTTATCAAACCCTTTTAAACTATTTGAGTTTTATACAAAATTATTTTATTGAGTGATATTAATTATATTACTCATATTCTGCTTGGTTTAAAGTATAAGTTCAAAAAGAATTTATAAAAACCCTCTAGTTTTTAAAATGACATTATAAAGTCCAAAATTCCATTGAAACACTTTTCAAAAAGTTTGTTTATAAAATGTTTTGGAAAATGTGTTTTGAGAGTTCCAAAATCAAGTGTTTGATTTTACAAAACTATAGGATTTGGTTTGAATCCAAAAGGATTCATATTTTAAAAGATATGGATTTTAGAAAAATTTCGGAAAAAGAAAAAGGAAAAGAGTTTGAACAAAAAAAAAATGCGAACCCTAGCTATCTGGGCCAAGCCCACCTAACTAACTACCGCTCAGCGCAGCAAGTAGCAGCCCAGCAGCCCAACCCCGGTCCCTCTCCTTCTGTCACTGACGTGTGGGACCCATCCATGACGTCAGCAATGACGTCACTCGTCTTCAACCTCCTGTGCACGCAAAGAACTCCGAACCGAGATCGAATCCAACCAGATTCGTTGCGATTTATCCGCGATCTTCCCGTGCCTTCTCCACCTATATAATCCCATGACCCCGCACTCCAAAACCCCCAAGAAACCCTAGCTAAATCGCCTCCAGGCTGCCCACAATCGCCGCCGCCGTGCCGCCACTACCGCCGCCGTTCTTCGCGTTTTCCGGTGAGTCTCGACCACCTTGAGCTCTCTCCCTGCCCCATATTCTTTGTGACGTCCGTGCGCACCCGTGTGATTTTTCCCGTGATTTGTTTTGCGCCAGATCGACGGGAGCAAGCTCGACCACCCTTGCCGGCACCCGAGCTCTCCATCCGTGCCTCGCCGTCGCTGCAAGACGCTCTAGCCATCTCCATCATCCCCGTCGTCTTCCCCGTGCCGCTCCTCACGTCGTCGTGACCTTCACGAGCCCAGAGCACCACGGGAGCACCGTCTACATCCACCACCCGAGCCGGCGCCGCACCACTCCATCCTCGCAGCGTCGCCGTTCCAGGACGCGATAGACGAAGCAGACCCCGCCATCTTCTTCACCGTGCAGTGCCGCACGTCTCCGTCGCCTCGCCCAGCTCGAGGAACCACCGGGGCAACGCCGTCGTCCACGGCCGAGGTTCCGCACCGCCGGCAGCTCCATTCTCCGGCGTGTTCCGCCGCTACGGTATGGTCAACCGTCCCAGAGCCGTCCGATCTCGTTTTAACGCGTACGATTAGATCCCGTTTCGAACCGGTATCGACGAATCACAGAGCGCCACCTCGCGGCCGAGTCAGCAACACAGTCAGCGCAGCTCCGCACCAACCAGAAGACGCCACGTCGACGGAGGACTCCAGCGCGAGGATCTTTTCGGTTTTCTTTACGCTTAAGCCCCTGCGCATCACGGATAGGTCCCTGGATTTAGATTCGTTATTAATTTTTAGTCCCTTATCCAAAATTTATGAAATTTATATTTTTGGAAAGCTAATAATGTGTAGAAACTTTCTGTATGCTTAATTTGAGGTTTGGACGAAATTAATTTAGATAACTTTTAAAAATGGTTTAATTGATATTTTGGCTATAATTTAATTTTAAAAATTGATAATTGAGCAAAATATTTTGCTATATTTTTGTTTGTATAAATAATGGCCGTAGCATTGCTCTGTATTTTTGTAGAAGTGTTTTTATGTGTTTTTGCATGTAAATTGTTTTTTTTGCTTTTTAGGTGTTATTTTAATAAGTAAATTATATTAAAATTGTTCTCCACATTATTTTTGAATAGAAATTTTAGCTAAGTCATGATGATCATGTTAGATGCAAAATAACTTAGAAATATTTCACCTCTTCCACAAAAGTGTTATTTCTTCCTTAGAAAAATTTTGAGTAACAAAATTTTGACAACACCTTTCCTTGGAAAATTTCCTTAGAAAATTTCAACACTTTAAAAGTGCTAAATCTTTTCCTTAGAAAAATTTAGCATTCTGAAAACTTATTTTGTTTCTCTTAGGAGATGTTCTAAGTACTTGCTACCACAAAAGTTTGTCCTTAGAAAAATTATCAACTTATGCTTTGCATACTTTCCTTAGAAAATCTGGCACCTCTTATTTTGTTAACTTTGCCTTAGAAATTATTCTTGACTTATTGTTTGACCCTTGGTCCTTAGCTATACTTTTGATCATCTTGTTTGCTTGCATTTCCTTAGAGCATTTACATAAGCATGGCATGCATAATTAAGTCCTTAGTATTATTTTATACTTTCACATGACTTCCTCCTTAGAAATTCTGAGGATACATGTTAGCAATTATGACTCTCCTAGTCAAAAACCACTAAGTTAGAATTAGTGGAAATCAATGAAGGACTTAGCCAAGGAAACAAGACTCCAGAAGCAACTCCACGAAGAAAGGACTTAGAAGAAATCAAGAGGAAGTTCATGAAGACCAACCAGCTACATTTTCTAAGTCTTCCCTCCATTCCTCTCTTTTTCTCCTTCTTCTCTTAAACTTCATGGTGGCTAAGTTATATTCAAGATCAACCAGCTGCCAACATCATCAAGTCTTCAGAATCAACAAGTCCACAAATGTGCAAAGAAGTCATCGCATCAAGGAAAGCTACAAGGAAGCAAGGAGAAGATTCTTAGAAGACCAACTACTTTATTTCTATCTTTGCTTTCTTTCTATTTTTGTCTCACTTTGGACATAGGCCAAGTCCTCGGTGTTTAAGACTAAGTTCATAGAGTGCTATTTGAAGATCGATGAAGCTGCAAAGGAGTTGAAGATTATTTGAAGACCAAACTTGTGAAGACTTAGAGTAGCTTTACAACCTTCAAGTGGTGGTTTTATCAAATTTATTTTACTCTACCTTGACCTTGCCTTAGCTGAATGGGATAATGTTATTTTGTTGTCTTTCCCTTATTTTGTTTTGCTTGTCTTTTATACCACATTTCTCTGTGTCATCCTGCATCACATGCATATCATATTTTTCTAAGTGTTGCATTTATGATTGTATGTTTATTTGTGATTTGTTTGACTTGTTAGAAATTCCGGAGAGAGACGAAGGTGGTTGCAACTGCTACACCTGTTCTTCTGTTTGCCAAGGCAAGTGGCACACCCTCATGAATTTCCTAAGTATTTTTGCTATGCATGACTTAGAATATTTCTTTATATACATGTGTAGGATAGTATTGCTATGTTGAAACAACTATCTCCTTTACACTAGTTGTGTCTAGAATCCTATTGATAACTTGGTAGAATTATTGATGCTATGCAAATTGTTTTATTCAAAGCTTAAATTCTACTAAGTTAATTTATCACCTGGGTGGATTTGGGATTGCAAGGATGACGAGAGTTGAGTGTTGTCCCGAAGGGATATTCACTTGTGGTTTGCCACCCAGGAGCAAAGGGACCAAAGTTTCTCTAAGTGATGTTGCTTATCGTGCAGCCATTAGTCAAATGGGCTCTGGCTAGATGGATTAAGTTGCGTGGACTCCTCCCGGCTTGACAAGCAGATGTAGAGGATGTAGGAGGGAATGGGTCAAGCCAGTATAGGATGGGGAATATGCTTCTGAAAAGTCTCGTCTCAACTCTCTCCTTTTCCTTAGCACAAATTGAGTGCTTGAGGATAGTTTGGGTTTGTTGGGTCTAATGGTGAAAGTGCACAACCTCTGCAGAGTTAAAACTAAGTACTTAGCCGTGTCCCCGGTTACGGACAATTGAAGCAGCTGATCAAGGATGGCAACGGAGGCTCCCAACATCTTATTTCTCTAAGTAAAATTTTGATGGGTGAACAAGGGTAGATGAGACTATGGATTCCATGCCATGTCTCAATTTTGAGGAAAATGTTTTACAAAGTGTTAGGCAAAAATTGGCTTTATGCAAAATAGCCTTGAACTCCACCAGCCAAATATGCATATAGGCTATAGAGTTATTCCATTAAGTGTCCACATAGTGTCACTTGCCAGATCCATTTTTAATGGTATCTGACCCACTCTGTTGCAATTTTTTTTATTTGTTGCAGATTATTCTGACGACGATTGAGTTTCGTTAAGGGTTTTCGAGTCTGCAACCAACATGTTTTCGCCTGTGGCACATGAAGATGATGGAGACTCCATGAAGAATAAATTTCCGCTGCTTTTCTCTTTCGAAGCTAGCCTTGAGCTATGCAATTTGTAATGAATATTTTTAAGTCTGGATCTCGTGTAATAAATGATACTTTGTTGTGATATTTCATCTTAGACTGTGTGTGCAAACGATTCGATCCAGGGATTTGCACTATACACAGGTACCTTGCCATTTTTCTAAGTGCAGGTACGCTACAGATGGTATCAGAGCACTGTGTTGCCTGTAGGTTCGAAACCGTAAGTTTGGTTAGAAATAAGAAAGCCCATAGGACAAAATTTATTTGCTCTTCGTCTAAAACTTTTCTAATGTCATTCTTGTAACTATCTTAACTATTTGCATTCTAAGTATCTCCTCTTATTTATAGATGTCCCGCCTCCTGGAATCACTCAAGAAAGGTCCAGCAATGACCATGACCTTGGAATGTGAGACTGAGTTTCCAAAAGCTTTGAAGGACCTCATGTTGAGCATGGGACTTGAAGGAGCTGCAGTCTACAAAGGTTTTCCTTTCATGGGTGAAGGTCAAGAGTACTGGTGGGTGCAACTCCATATATTCAAGAACAAAGACGATGACCACAAGACCAAAGGTTGCTACATGTTCACAAACCCAATAATTCGAACATCATTCTTTGATTTAGCAAGAAGTGCAGCATGGGAGGCCATCAAGTACATTGGAGAAAGACTTCGATTTAGACTCCACAACACTCAGAAATACCTTGATGAACTCAAGGAAATAGAGGAAGCACTCGATGCACTCCAGAAAGAGATAGACTAGACCCCATTATGTATTAGAATAAAGAAACCATGCTGATGTATTGACCTATCAAATTGTGGTATGGCAGTACTATCATATTGTTTCCCCATATCCTAGGTGTACTTCGATCCAAAAACGACTAGTTTGTTTTTCTCAAAAATTTGTGAGTTTATCATGTGTGTTTGTTTGTGACAAACTGCCTGTATGGGTAGGAATATTTCTTCTAGATCTGTCTATCTTTTGCTCATCTATGCTTAAACCACAGATGCCTCCCCGTCGCGCACCTGAAAACAACAACAACAACAACGAAGCTATGATGCAACAGATGATGGCTGCCCAGACTCAACTGATGACCATGATGGCTCAATTCATGGCAAATCAACATGGACCACCACCACCACCTCCTCCCCAAGTGGACAGACTTGCCAGGTTCCTTAGGCTTAGGCCAAACAAGTTCTCAACTACCACTGACCCAATTGTGGCTGATGACTGGCTGCGTTCTATGCAAAAAGATCTGGTGACAGCTGAATGTGAAGATGCTGAGAAAATTAGGTTCACCGCACATCTGCTCGAAGGACCTGCAGCCCAATGGTGGGAAACTTATCAGATTACTCACCCATTGGACACTTTGACTTGGGAGGATTTCAAGGAAGGCTTTCGTAATGCTCATATCTCCACTGGCGTTATGAACCTGAAACAGGAAGAGTTCCGCAATCTGCGTCAGGGGAACAGAAGTCTTAAGGAGTACATGGATGACTTTCATGCCTTGTCTCGATATGCTCCTGAGGTCATTGACACAGATGTAAAGAGGAAGGATAAATTTCTCAAGGGACTAAGTGATGAGCTGAAAATACCTTTGACTGTTGCTTACGCTCCAACCTATCAGACACTTCTTGATCAAGCAGTTACCCTTGAAGATAGCATGAAGAAAGCTGAAAGCAGGAAGAGGAAGGCTGGAATCAACAAACATCATGTTGAATCCTCATTCAAGAAACATTCTTCTCATGATTCTCATCAACATAATGGTCACCACAAGCATCATGATCACAACGGTGGACTCAAAGGAAGCAATGGAGACCACAAGGGAAATGGACATGCTGGTAACAATAACAATGGACAACACCGCCCAAATCCTGAACCCAAGAAAGATATCAGCTACATCACCTGTTACAAGTGCAGGAATAAGGGACATTACTCAAATGAATGCCCTGAGAAGAAGGCAGAAGAAGCCACCAAGTCAAATCCTTTAGACAAAGGATATGTGAACCACATCAACGTGGAAGAAGTAAATGGTACGTTCTGAAAGTTTTCCCTACCCACAAAAATACTTTAAGGGTGGTAGCCATACCGTCACAACCTTTTGCTAGCCTTTCCGAATCTCGGGACGAGATTCCTTTTAAGGGTGGTAGTATGTAACATCCCAAGTTTTTCAAAAAATTGAAAAATCTGAAAAATTTAAAACTTTTGAAAACTACTATGTATTTTTCTTTGAAAAGAAAAAAATCATGCATGCATTCATCATCATCTTGCATTGTTTGCTTTTGGTTATTTCAAAAGTGGGAAATAAATTTCCACTTGAAAACATATTTAAGAAAATATATTAGTAGAGCATTTATGCTCCATACTTCTTTTAACTCTGTTGATGTTTGCTTCTGATTTGTTTGCATCTGTTGAAATAATTATCTTAAGTGCCGTATTGTTTATTAAAAACCTAGTTTGGAAATCAAAATGATTTCTATTTAAAAAAGTGTGTTGATTGTGAATAGTTTGGATGTATTAAGAAATTATTCTATTACTTACCTAAGCTCTATTCTCAAGTTTTATAGTTTTATTTTTGAAGGAAAATATTTATTTGGATTTCCAAAATGAGTTTTGAAATCATTTTGATTTATCAAACCCTTTTAAACTATTTGAGTTTTATACAAAATTATTTTATTGAGTGATATTAATTATATTACTCATATTCTGCTTGGTTTAAAGTATAAGTTCAAAAAGAATTTATAAAAACCCTCTAGTTTTTAAAATGACATTATAAAGTCCAAAATTCCATTGAAACACTTTTCAAAAAGTTTGTTTATAAAATGTTTTGGAAAATGTGTTTTGATAGTTCCAAAATCAAGTGTTTGATTTTACAAAACTATAGGATTTGGTTTGAATCCAAAAGGATTCATATTTTAAAAGATATGGATTTTAGAAAATTTTCGGAAAAAGAAAAAGGAAAAGAGTTTGAACAAAAAAAAATGCGAACCCTAGCTATCTGGGCCAAGCCCACCTAACTAACTACCGCTCAGTGCAGCAAGTAGCAGCCCAGCAGCCCAACCCCGGTCCCTCTCCTTCTGTCACTGACGTGTGGGACCCATCCATGACGTCAGCAATGACGTCACTCGTCTTCAACCTCCTGTGCACGCAAAGAACTCCGAACCGAGATCGAATCCAACCAGATTCGTTGCGATTTATCCGCGATCTTCCCGTGCCTTCTCCACCTATATAATCCCACGACCCCGCACTCCAAAACCCCCAAGAAACCCTAGCTAAATCGCCTCCAGGCTGCCCACAATCGCCGCCGCCGTGCCGCCACTACCGCCGCCGTTCTTCGCGTTTTCCGGTGAGTCTCGACCACCTTGAGCTCTCTCCCTGCCCCATATTCTTTGTGACATCCGTGCGCACCCGTGTGATTTTTCCCGTGATTTGTTTTGCGCCAGATCGACGGGAGCAAGCTCGACCACCCTTGCCGGCACCCGAGCTCTCCATCCGTGCCTCGCCGTCGCTGCAAGACGCTCTAGCCATCTCCATCATCCCCGTCGTCTTCCCCGTGCCGCTCCTCACGTCGTCGTGACCTTCGCGAGCCCAGAGCACCACGGGAGCACCGTCTGCATCCACCACCCGAGCCGGCGCCGCACCACTCCATCCTCGCAGCGTCGCCGTTCCAGGACGCGATAGACGAAGCAGACCCCGCCATCTTCTTCACCGTGCAGTGCCGCACGTCTCCGTCGCCTCGCCCAGCTCGAGGAACCACCGGGGCAACGCCGTCGTCCACGGCCGAGGTTCCGCACCGCCGGCAGCTCCATTCTCCGGCGTGTTCCGCCGCTACGGTATGGTCAACCGTCCCAGAGCCGTCCGATCTCGTTTTAACGCGTAGGATTAGATCCCGTTTCGAACCGGTATCGACGAATCACAGAGCGCCACCTCGCGGCCGAGTCAGCAACACAGTCAGCGCAGCTCCGCACCAACCAGAAGACGCCACGTCGACGGAGGACTCCAGCGCGAGGATCTTTTCGGTTTTCTTTACGCTTAAGCCCCTGCGCATCACGGATAGGTCCTTGGATTTAGATTCGTTATTAATTTTTAGTCCCTTATCCAAAATTTATGAAATTTATATTTTTGGAAAGCTAATAATGTGTAGAAACTTTCTGTATGCTTAATTTGAGGTTTGGACGAAATTAATTTAGATAACTTTTAAAAATGGTTTAATTGATATTTTGGCTATAATTTAATTTTAAAAATTGATAATTGAGCAAAATATTTTGCTATATTTTTGTTTGTATAAATAATGGCCGTAGCATTGCTCTGTATTTTTGTAGAAGTGTTTTTATGTGTTTTTGCATGTAAATTGTTTTTTTTTTTGCTTTTTAGGTGTTATTTTAATAAGTAAATTATATTAAAATTGTTCTCCACATTATTTTCGAATAGAAATTTTAGCTAAGTCATGATGATCATGTTAGATGCAAAATAACTTAGAAATATTTCACCTCTTCCACAAAAGTGTTATTTCTTCCTTAGAAAAATTTTGAGTAACAAAATTTTGACAACACCTTTCCTTGGAAATTTTCCTTAGAAAATTTCAACACTTTAAAAGTGCTAAATCTTTTCCTTAGAAAAATTTAGCATTCTGAAAACTTATTTTGTTTCTCTTAGGAGATGTTCTAAGTACTTGCTACCACAAAAGTTTGTCCTTAGAAAAATTATCAACTTATGCTTTGCATACTTTCCTTAGAAAATCTGGCACCTCTTATTTTGTTAACTTTGCCTTAGAAATTATTCTTGACTTATTGTTTGACCCTTGGTCCTTAGCTATACTTTTGATCATCTTGTTTGCTTGCATTTCCTTAGAGCATTTACATAAGCATGGCATGCATAATTAAGTCCTTAGTATTATTTTATACTTTCACATGACTTCCTCCTTAGAAATTCTGAGGATACATGTTAGCTATTATGACTCTCCTAGTCAAAAACCACTAAGTTAGAATTAGTGGAAATCAATGAAGGACTTAGCCAAGGAAACAAGACTCCAGAAGCAACTCCACGAAGAAAGGACTTAGAAGAAATCAAGAGGAAGTTCATGAAGACCAACCAGCTACATTTTCTAAGTCTTCCCTCCATTCCTCTCTTTTTCTCCTTCTTCTCTTAAACTTCATGGTGGCTAAGTTATATTCAAGATCAACCAGCTGCCAACATCATCAAGTCTTCAGAATCAACAAGTCCACAAATGTGCAAAGAAGTCATCGCATCAAGGAAAGCTACAAGGAAGCAAGGAGAAGATTCTTAGAAGACCAACTACTTTATTTCTATCTTTGCTTTCTTTCTATTTTTGTCTCACTTTGGACATAGGCCAAGTCCTCGGTTTTTAAGACTAAGTTCATAGAGTGCTATTTGAAGATCGATGAAGCTGCAAAGGAGTTGAAGATTATTTGAAGACCAAACTTGTGAAGACTTAGAGTAGCTTTACAACCTTCAAGTGGTGGTTTTATCAAATTTATTTTACTCTACCTTGACCTTGCCTTAGCTGAATGGGATAATGTTATTTTGTTGTCTTTCCCTTATTTTGTTTTGCTTGTCTTTTATACCACATTTCTCTGTGTCATCCTGCATCACATGCATATCATATTTTTCTAAGTGTTGCATTTATGATTGTATGTTTATTTGTGATTTGTTTGACTTGTTAGAAATTCCGGAGAGAGACGAAGGTGGTTGCAACTGCTACACCTGTTCTTCTGTTTGCCAAGGCAAGTGGCACACCCTCATGAATTTCCTAAGTATTTTTGCTATGCATGACTTAGAATATTTCTTTATATGCATGTGTAGGATAGTATTGCTATGCTGAAACAACTATCTCCTTTACACTAGTTGTGTCTAGAATCCTATTGATAACTTGGTAGAATTATTGATGCTATGCAAATTGTTTTATTCAAAGCTTAAATTCTACTAAGTTAATTTATCACCTGGGTGGATTTGGGATTGCAAGGATGACGAGAGTTGAGTGTTGTCCCGAAGGGATATTCACTTGTGGTTTGCCACCCAGGAGCAAAGGGACCAAAGTTTCTCTAAGTGATGTTGCTTATCGTGCAGCCATTAGTCAAATGGGCTCTGGCTAGATGGATTAAGTTGCGTGGACTCCTCCCGGCTTGACAAGCAGATGTAGAGGATGTAGGAGGGAACGGGTCAAGCCAGTATGGGATGGGGAATATGCTTCTGAAAAGTCTCGTCTGAACTCTCTCCTTTTCCTTAGCACAAATTGAGTGCTTGAGGATAGTTTGGGTTTGTTGGGTCTAATGGTGAAAGTGCACAACCTCTGCAGAGTTAAAACTAAGTACTTAGCCGTGTCCCCGGTTACGGATAATTGAAGCAGCTGATCAAGGATGGCAACGGAGGCTCCCAACATCTTATTTCTCTAAGTAAAATTTTGATGGGTGAACAAGGGTAGATGAGACTATGGATTCCATGCCATGTCTCAATTTTGAGGAAAATGTTTTACAAAGTGTTAGGCAAAAATTGGCTTTATGCAAAATAGCCTTGAACTCCACCAGCCAAATATGCATATAGGCTATAGAGTTATTCCATTAAGTGTCCACATAGTGTCACTTGCCAGATCCATTTTTAATGGTATCTGACCCACTCTGTTGCAATTTTTTTTATTTGTTGCAGATTGTTCTGCCGACGATTGAGTTTCGTTAAGGGTTTTCGAGTCTGCAACCAACATGTTTTCGCCTGTGGCACATGAAGATGATGGAGACTCCATGAAGAATAAATTTCCGCTGCTTTTCTCTTTCGAAGCTAGCCTTGAGCTATGCAATTTGTAATGAATATTTTTAAGTCTGGATCTCGTGTAATAAATGATACTTTGTTGTGATATTTCATCTTAGACTGTGTGTGCAAACGATTCGATCCAGGGATTTGCACTATACACAGGTACCTTGCCATTTTTCTAAGTGCAGGTACGCTACAGTACCACTTCACGATTGTAAGGTGAGCTTCCTCGAGGGTGATTCGGGGAGGTGCCTTGATGAACGGGTACAATGTTGATGATGGTTGATGATGAGAAAGGTGATCGAAAGAGAAAAGAGTCACTTCTTACCTCTTTTACAAATATTCTGATTAGTCGATGCCTTGAGTTATGTTTTCTGAAATAAAATCAGCTTTATGCAAAACAGCCATAAAACCTTGAAAGCCAATCATCGAGCATATATTAGCTCTTAATCTTGCGAGTTCGTCGAACTCAACGTCGTTTGTTTTGTTTCAGAGGAGGACTTCACCGACCTCGAAGGTGGGTTCTTTGTGGATGTCGACGAGTAGTCTGGGGTTCCCAGGTGGCAGCTTGGGACATCCCGGATCAGCTGGCGCTGTGATGTTTATCTGTAGGCCTCTTAGGCCATATATTTGGATCTTGTTGTTTAGAACAACCTAATTTGCTTCCGCTTGTTGTAATGTTGGGTCCGTGACCTCTGGTTGTCATTTGCTATCTTTCTCTATTATAAGAGTTGAACTATAATGATTTTGTGTCATAGAGTCTGTGATGTGCCAGTTGTTCCACAAGTCTTGATCTCTCTATTATGCAGTGAGGGTTGTGCCTGTGTTAAGGCATCAATCGGGGTGTTGTGTTGCCGATGATCCATTCCGAGCAACACCTGCCAAAGGTTTTGGCCGGGGATTGGTAAACCCATAACCTCCGGTTGTATCGCTTAACCGGTGACACACATCATCATTGTATGAACCGGAAGTGAACCGGAAATAATTCCGGGAAATATTTCAGCCGGTGCAAAATCCAGAAATTTCCGGGCTGGCAACCGGATTTTCAATACTGATGTTTAAATTGGGGTTCTCTTGTCACCCCTTCATTTCTAAATGTAGAAATATTGTAGTGTTGGTAATAAAATCACCAGATGGTCATTTCAAAAAGGAAAGTTACAAAAATAATAACTTTTATCGGTGTATCCGAAAAATGCGGGTAATACACCAAAATGTCCAGAAAATTGTGGTTAAACCTTTAAAATTAAATATTATGCATATTTGATCACAATTGAATTGCGGTGCTCCTAGTAATATTAAAATCATAACTTTAAAAAAGAAACATATAAAAGTAATAACTTTTTACCGGGACCTCCAAAAAATGTGTTCCTTATATCAAAATGCTCAGAAAAACATGAGTGATCCAAAATCTTTACCATCATGCATCATCGATCACACTTACAATACTGTGCTCTAGTAGATATGATAATCATGAAGTTTTAATATGGGGTTTCTTCCAAATAATGCAATAAATATAACGGGGACCCCATTTAACTTGTTGGTCATGTTCAAAGCTTCTAGGGTGCATCTAAAATGTCATATCATCATTCTTGTATGCATTGCACAATTGCCAAGTGTTGATTGTTGTTCTTGCTTTCCGGTGTTGTTTGCTCTCCGGTAGATCACGAGTTCGGAGTTGAGCATCATCACTCCGACGAGCAGTTTGACTCCTCCGCTCAACAAGGCAAGCGTAATCCCCCCTCTGAGCATATCTTATCCTATTTTCCGCAAATATTTTCTCCACTATAATATTGCATGCGGTTCCAAATGTCAATTTTATTGGATTAGAGTATCCTATAGTTGCATTAAGTTTCCGATGCCAATACATGTTTTCCCTCCTATTATCCATAGGAATGTATTGTTGGCCGAGATACTTACTATGTTATGCTGATGCTTAGCCATGCTTAGTTATTGCATAGCTATTGGATGGATGGTTCGTGTTGGAAACAGGTGATGAGGTAGATGGTGGATGGTGGAGAATTGTGGTAACAGGTAATAAGATGCTAAAAGGCGGGGATGAGAGGCCACTGTGGTTGTGGTGTTTTGTCTCGTTCTCGCCGCCTAGGTGCGAGTTCTGTACCTCTTGAACCAAGACGAGTGTGCAACCATGCGTGAGGCCTATGCAATTGTAGGAACCCTCATAGACTAAATAACTCGGGCGGGGCTAGCCAGGGTCCTCTAGTTCGGGCTTCCATTTGCGCGTGCGTGATGATGGTGAGATGAACTGAGATGAGGATTGTGGCGTTAGGAAAATGAGTGGCCACAGGGCACGGTGTCGATGATCCGCTGCTCCGTCCTCACTGATGATCCTGGGTTAGTCCTTAACGAGGGAGAAGTCGACACCGCTCCCACCCAGCCGGCTTTCCAAGGAAGAGAGCTAATTGTACAGGTAATGGACCTGACAGTACGCGTGGCGAAGGAGCTGGAGCCCCTCGGGACTCTGGGGACTTCCACTTTGTACACCCCTGCAGGGTTAAATCTTTTCGAAAAGCCGTGTCCACGGTTACGGACAACTTGGGAATGGACGATGATCATAGAATAACTTTAACGGAATGATTAAAAACTGAGTACTAAAGGTACTACTAATAACCAAGGTTGTCTTCCTCGAGGGTGATTCGGGGAGGTGCCTAGTAGATACGAGATGAGAATGGTGATGGTTATGATGGAAATGGTTACCAGAAAAGAGTTACTTCTTACCCCTTTTCAAAATAATCTGATTAATCGATGCCATGGAGTATGTCTTTTAAAATAAAATCAGCTTTATGCAAAACAGCCATAAAACCTTGGAAGCCAATCATCGAGCATATATTAGCTCTTAATCTTGCGAGTTCGTTGAACTCAACGTCGTTTGCTTATTTTCAGGAGAGGACTTCACCGACCTCGAAGGTGGGTTCTTTGTGGACGTTGACGAGTAGTCTGGGGTTCCCAGGTGGTAGCTTGGGACATCCCGGAACAGCTGGCGCTGGATGTTTATTTGCAGGCCTCTTAGGCCAAAATTTGGTTCTTATTGTTTAGAACAACCTAATTTGTTTCCGCATGTTGTACTGTTGGGTCTGTGACCTTTGGTTGTCATTTGCTATCTTTCTCTATTATAAGAGTTGAACTATATGCTTTGTGTCATAGAGTCTGTGATGTGCCAGTTGTTCCACATGTCTTGATCTCTCTATTATGCTTTGATAGTGTGTCTGGTGGTGTCGGATAACCGGAGACACAGTATCACTGTATAGCAGTCAGGTCGGGGCGCTACAGAAATAAACCGGTAACAAGTCCCCAAGGGCAGCCCCCGATTCTCAATCTCCAAGCAACCTTACTCTTAGGATTGTTTCTCTCACCGGTCAATCCCACCGGTTCAATCTAGTCACTCAAGGAGGAAAGATTGACAAGTAATCGCAACTAGAAGAAGAAGCCTTGGTATCCACTAGAGGGATCTTCTCCACAAGGGGAGGTGATGTCTACGCACGCTTCTATTCTTGTAGACAGTGTTGGGCCTCTAAGTGCAGAGGTTTGTAGAACAGCAGCAAGTTTCCCTTAAGTGAATAACCCAAGGTATATCAAACTCAGGGAGATAGAGGTCAAAGATATCACTCTCAAGCAACCCTGCAATTAAGATACAAGACGTCTCTTGTGTCCCCAACACACCCAATACACTTGTCAGGTGTATAGGTGCACTAGTTCGGCGAAGAGATATTAAAATACAAGTGATATGGACGATTATAAGTGGTAATTGTAATCTGAAATAAAAATGGCAGCGAGCAAACATGCAACAGAACTGAGAGTAAACGGTGTTTCAATGCTTGGAAACAAGGCCTAGGGATCATACTTTCACTACTGGACACTTTCAACAATAATAACATAATTGAACACATAAATACTTCCTTCACTATGCTACTCTGAACTATTCTCCCGTTGGATAGAAATACCAATCTACTACGTAGGGCTACAAAGAGTACACCTTAAAGTCTGAGTAAACAAACACCACAATATCATAGAATACCAAGACCATCGCGTAGGGCTATAAAAGCACACCTTAAAGTCTGTATTCCACATCTAGGACACCCCACGCTGTCACTATGAGCATCCTAAAATGGTCCACAAACACCACAATTTTATAGTGACATCCAACATAAGAACAACTCATGGTAAATATCCCTCTAATCTTATTAATGGAGCCATACACGCCACCCACACTGTCACCTTGGTATTGTGTTCTCACATGACTCCGAAGATCATAATGATAAAACCACTTAAGTAGCATAACTATAACAATGAAGGGGAAACATCTATGAATTCAACTAGATTACAATGCTCATGATCACATAAAGATCACACCATGGGAGAGAGATGAACCACATAGCTACCAGTAGAGCCCTCAGCCTCGATGAAGAATTACTCCCTCCTCATCATGGGAGGCAGCAACGGTGATGAAGATGGCTCCGGGGGCACTTCCCCGTCCCGGCAGGGTGCCAAAACAGAGACTTCTGTCCCCCGAATTAGGGTTTCGGATGGCGGCGGAGCACGGAGATGTATTCGGGAGTATCGTCGATTGATTTAGTGTTTTCTCCGCGGAGGCAATAAATAGGCGAAAGGGCGGCGGCGGAAGGTTCTCGAGTCAATGAGGTGACCCCTCAGCGCCACCCCCCTCCAGGCCGCGTCGAGGCCTGGCGTGGAGGCCTCGTGCCTCCCCCGAACTTGTCCTTCTGGCTCACGGAGTATTCTGGCGAAATAGAATTTATGGAATTTTCTGGGATTTTTCCGAGCACTTTGGTTTTTGGACCTTTTCTGCAATACACAGACATAATAAACAGAAACTGGCACTGTGGCATCTTGTTAATAGGTTAGTTCCAGAAAATGTCATAATATGACATAAAGTGTATATAAAACATGTAGCAATATGTATAAAACAAGCATGGAACATCAAAAATTATAGATACGTTTGAGACGTATCAAGCATCCCCAAGCTTAGTTCCTACTCGTCCTCGAGTAGGTAAACGATAAAACAATATAATTTTTGAAGTGACATGCTACCAACACAATCTTGATCAAATAATAGTGTAAAGCACATGAACTGAATGAAGTGATCCAAGTCAATGGTCTATAGTTTGCTAAAAAGTAAACAAGGAGTAAACAAAATGAATCATACAAGTGCAAACTTTCATGAATAATACTTTGGAGACAATGGAGCTATAAGAGTTTGCATAAAAGTTAGCTCACAAAGCAATATATTCTAAGTGAAAGTGTTTGACTAACACAAAAGAAGATTTAGTTTCAGCACTGGCTTCAACTTTAACTTATTTATCTCATGGATATTGTCAAGGCAAAGTAATGCAATAAGTCAAACATATCATTATATAGCAACTGTTGTACCAAAGTTGACACTAGTGTTTGCTTGTGGAGATAGAAAGAAGTAGGAAAACTGACTCAACAATAAAGTAAAAGAAAGGCCCTTCGCAGAGGGAAGCAGGGATTAAATCATGTGCTAGAGCTTTTTAAGTTTTTGAGAGCATATAGAGAGTATAAAAATATATTTTGAGAGGTGTGTGTTAGTGGTCAACGAATCAGTAAATAGACAATACTTTAAGTCACAAGTTAACCAGACCTTACAAGAGCGGCTCCCATGAAGGACGTTATTTCTACCAGCGGGTAGATCATCCCTCGTTCTCTTTTGTTTACACACTTATGAACATTGCTTGAATGATTTCTCAGGGGCAAAAAGATGTGAAGAGAATTAATGGTTAAAGTTGTAATTAATTGGGACTGGGCACCCCGTTGCCAGCTTTTTTTGCAAAATTATTGGATAAGCGGATATATATATGCCACTAGTCCAGGTGTAAAGTCTGATCAACAAGTGAAATAAAGACCATCTACCACATCCTCATGAGCTTGTAAACAGTGACACAAAAAGGAGTTGTAACAGTTTTGAATATTTTAAAGGTAGCACATGAAAATTTTACTTGGAATGGCAGGAAAATACCACATAATAGGTAGTTATGTTGGACACAGATGGCATGGATTTTGGCTCAAGGTTTTGGATGCACAAGCAGCATTCCCGCTTAGTACTGAGTTTAGGCTAGCAAGGTTATTTAAGCAAACACAGACTGTCAACCGGTACAGCAAGAACTCATATAAAAAACATGCTTGAAAAAGTACAAGACTCCACATTGTCTTCCTTGTTAACCAAAACCTTTTACTAGAAAATATCTAGACTTTGGAACTACCAATGATACAAACCAAATAACAACAAGCTTTACGGTAGTTCTTCACTAATGGCCCTTACTTATATGATGCACAAGTCTAAACATTACTTACTTGGTAACTCAAAACAATTGACAAGTATCAAATTACTCAAGACATTGATCTACAAGACTATGTAAGCATTTTTATACCACTACCACATGCATAGCATTTTCTGTTCCAACCAAACACCAATCAACTTATTTAAACAACTCTCCAAACAAATATAAGTGAAGCAAGAGAGTACTTTCTTCAAAAGAACTAATAGCTCTGATAAGAGATACATGAAAACAAGAGCTAAAAGCTAAACAACGCTAGACAGGAATACTCAACAAATATAAGTGAAGAATAAGAGTATTCTAATGAAAAAGCGGAGCGTGTCTCTCTCCCAAACAAGAATGCTAGGATCCAACAAGTTGTGATCAGAAGATAAAACATAAACAAAATGAAAATAAAAGCATACAGACGCTCCAAGAACAGTACAAATAATGTGAAGAAATAAAAATATAGTCTTACTAGAGATGACCTGATAATTTGTTGATGAAGAAGGGGATGCCTTGGGCATCCCCAAGCTTAGATGATTGAGTCTTCTTGAAATATTGGGGAGATCCAAGGGAGCCTCCCCAAGCTTAAGCTCTTCACTCTTCTTGATCTTATTATATCACCCTTCTCTCTTGACACTTGAAAACTTCCTTCACCCCAAACTCAACATAATCTCATTAGAGGGTTAGTGCATCAATCAAAAACTCACATGTTCTGTAAGGGCGCAAACATGTCAATTATCTTAAACATTATCTACTGTTACTAGCCTTATGTGAAGCTCTTCCACCCAAAAAAGAATTCCACCTAACACTTGTAATAGAGAAAATGCAAAACAAAAGACAGAATCTGTCCAAATCAGAACAGTCCGTAAAGACGAATTTTTTCGAGGCACTTACGGGACTCATATCGAAAAACGTTAAACTAACAAAAGATGAGTACATATACCAGGAGTATGCACAAAAGATTGCAGATTTAAATCACATTTATATAATTTCAAGAATTTCGTACAGTGAATAGCAGAAATCTGTTTCTGCGCAGTGATCCAAATATAGCATCATCTTAACATTAGAGACTTTCCTTGGCACAACAATTCGAAAAAGTAAAGATACAAAGGAGTTGCTACAGAAGTAGACAAGCACCTTGACTAAATAAAAGAAAAATTGCAGAAAAATAAAATGGGTTGCCTCCCATAAGCGCTTCTCTTTAACGCCTTTTAGCTAGGCATAGTAATTCTTATGATGCTCGCATAAGGATAAGAGTTGAAAAATAAAAGAGAGCATCAAGAAGCATATATAAAACATGTTTAAATCTAACACACTTCCTTTGCATAGGAGCCTTGTAAGAAAACAAATCAATGAAGCACAAAGTGACTAGCATAGGAAGGCAAAACAAGTGCAACTTTAAAACTTTCAACATAAAGGGAGGAGACTTAATATTATTGAGATATATGAAACCGTGTCTCCCTCTCTCATAATGACCATTAGGTGTTAAACCAACCAGCATATAAAAGTAACATAAGAGAAAGCTCAAAACTTTCATCATAAAGAGAAAAAATTAATAACATGAAGATTTTGATAGCCATATTTTCCTCTCTCAAAATAATTCTCAGTAGCATCATGTATAGACCCAACAATATAGCTATTACATAAAGCATTTTTATCATGATCTACAAGCATAAAATTATTATCATTACTCTCCACATAAGTAAAATCCTTCTCATTAGTAATAGTGGGAGTAAAACTATCACAACCATCATTGTAATCATCATAAATTGTAGGCATAGTATAATCATAATGAACTTTATCCTTAATAGTAGGTGGAACTAAAATACCACAATCATTATAATCATCATATATTGGAGGCAAAGTATCATCAAAGCAAATTTTCCCCTCAAAACTTGGGGGACTAAAAATATCATATTCAGCAAAACCAGCTTCCCCAAGCTTAGAGCTTTCCATGGCATTAGCAATAATGGTGTTCAAAGAATGTATGCTAATAACATTGCTACTATCATGCAAATAAAGTTCCATAGGTTTTTTAATTCTCTCTTCAAAAGCATCATGTCCTAATTCAACATAAATTTCCTAAAGATCTCTATTTTTGTTGTTGTTTTCCATTAAGCCTAACTAGTGAAATAAAAACAAGAAACAAAAAGATATAACTGCAGAATCTAAAGAAGATAGCTTCGAGCACTCACACGCCGGCAACAGTGCTAGGAAATAGCTTAGTAGACGGAGGATGTGAGTACCTTTTACCTTACCTCCCCGACAACGGCGCCAGAAAAGAGCTTGATGTCTACGCACGCTTCTATTCTTGTAGACAGTGTTGGGCCTCCAAGTGCAGAGGTTTGTAGAACAGCAGCAAGTTTCCCTTAAGTGAATAACCCAAGGTATATCGAACTCAGGGAGATAGAGGTCAAAGATATCCCTCTTAAGCAACCCTGCAATTAAGATACAAGAAGTCTCTTGTGTCCCCAACACACCCAATACACTTGTCAGGTGTATAGGTGCACTAGTTCGGTGAAGAGATATTAAAATACAAGTGATATGGATGATTATAAGTGGTAATTGCAATCTGAAATAAAAATAGCAGCGACCAAACATGCAGCAGAACTGAGAGTAAACGGTGTTTCAATGCTTGGAAACAAGGCATAGGGATCATACTTTCACTAGTGGACACTCTCAACAATAATAACATAATTGGACACATAAATACTTCCTTCACTATGCTACTCTGAACTATTATCCCGTTGGATAGAAATACCAATCTACTGCGTAGGGCTACAAAGAGCACACCTTAAAGTCCGAGTAAACAAACACCACAATATCATAGAACACCAAGACCATCGCGTAGGGCTATAAAAGCACACCTTAAAGTTTGTATTCCACATCTAGGACACCCCACGCTGTCACTATGAGCATCCTAAAATGATCCACAAACACCACAATTTAATAGTGACATCCAACATAAGAACAACTCATGGTACATATCCCTCTAATCTTTTTAATGGAGTCATACACGCTACCCACACTGTCACCTTGGTATTGTGTTGTCACATGACTCCAAAGATCATAATGATACAACCACTTAAGTAGCATAACTATAACAATGAAGGGGAAACATCTATGAATTCAACTAGATTACAATGCTCATGATCACATAAAGATCACACCATGGGAGAGAGATGAACCACATAGCTACCAGTAGTGCCCTCAGCCTCGATGAAGAACTACTCTCTCCTCATCATGGGAGGCAGCAACAACGATGAAGATGGCTCCGAGGGCACTTCCCTGTCCCGGCAGGGTGCCAGAACAGAGACTTTTGTCCCCCAAATTAGGGTTTCAGATGGCGGTGGAGCACGGAGATGTATTCGGGAGTATCGTCGATTGATTTAGGGTTTTCTCCGTGGAGGCAATAAATAGGCGAAAGGGCGGCGTCGGAAGGTTCTCGAGTCAACGAGGTGACCCCTCGGCGCCACCCCCTACAGGCCACGCCGAGGCCTGGCGTGGAGGCCTCGTGCCTCCCCCGGACTTGTCCTTCTGGCTCACGGAATATTCTAGATTTTTCCGAGCACTTTGGTTTTTGGACCTTTTCTGCAATACACAGACATAATAAACAGAAACTGGCACTGTGGCATCTTGTTAATAGGTTAGTTCCCGAAAATGTCATAATATGATATAAAGTGTATATAAAACATGTAGCAATATGTATAAAACAAGCATGGAACATCAAAAATTATAGATACGTTTGAGACGTATCAGGAGGCCTTGATTCATCTCCACAAGGGGAGGCCTTGATTCATCTCCATAGGAGGCAACACCAACAAGGGGTGGAAAGGAGCAAAGCTCAACTCAAGTCTAATCTCAGTCTAACCCTAACCCTAAGGAGATAGCAGCTATTTATAGTCTAGATGCGAAATAGTAGATGAGTGGCTAGGATTACATGGCTCAGCAGCCATTTCAGCACACAGGCACGCGCAGGTCCGGTAGTACCAGCCTTGGTGGCCGGCAGTACCGGAAATAACTCCGGTAGTACCGCTTAGCTCGGTCTTGATTCCAGTAGCGTCTGGCGATTCGGCGGTAGTACCGGCCGTGGAGTTCCGGTAGTGCCGGCCAGCGTTTCTTCAGTATTTTCATCTTCATTCCCTTGGCCATCTTCATCACTTGGTGGGGTAGCTTCATGAGGGTTGTACCTAAGCATGCACAAGGTACCCGAATGAAGTAGCAAACCATTCAAAGGGTGTCAAAATCACATATAGAGAGGAGTGAGTTCACCTTATCATGAAGTGCTTTGACTCTTGATCTTGTCATGGGACCATTAGGTGTTGATGTTGTAGGTGTACTAGGTTGGGCTACATCAGTAGGCGTAACAAAGGCATAGTTGTTGAGATGAGCTGGAGCAAGCTTGGTGTTAATTAGTTTCTGGAGATATGGACCATAGATGGGAACCTTGTTGTTGAGAACCTCGGAGCGCATCTCATGCCACATGTAATCCAAAACATCCAATTTCTTGCCGAACCCCTTGATTCGATCAATGTGAAAGAGAAGATTTATCATCCATTTGCGAACCTCACCCTTCTCCCCATACTTGACATTGATAGTGTTTCCCAAGATAACATGGACAATTTTCCAAAAAGGAGTGAAGTTTTTGACCTTTGGAACGTGAAGAAGTCCCACCTCGGGAGGGTAGCAATGTGCAATTCCTTTGCGGCCTTCATAATCTTGCTCTCATCACCATGAATACGGATAGAAGTCATGGGATGGAATGGGAGTTCAACAAGGCCAAAAAGAGCACCAAACTCCGCAAGTGTATCTTCACACTTGATACCACCACTCATCCAAGTCATAGTCCTAGGTTCCTCCGAAAAATACACGGTGGCATAGAATTCCCGAAGCAATTCCGGTGAAAATTTAATATCACAATCCATAAGAGAACTAATGCCATGAAAGTCCAAGAGCTCCATCACATCGGGCCTAGATTCTCTTAACATGTTCACATCAAAGAAGTGTTGAGGTACATGAGTATTCTTGCGAGTGCATACCACATTTTCATAAACTTGCTCATGCATCTTGCAATAGAACCGATTGTCAGTACTAGTGTGCTGCCCAAATGCATAGGGATTGAATTCTAGACGGTCATGCCCAAAATCATAAGAGGATCGCTTACTCCAAGAATCATGCACTGGTTCATCCGGGTTGACAACAAGATCAAACCTTTCCTTGGAGGCAGAAGCTTTCTTGTTCTTGGCCTTGTCCTTGCTAGATGCCATTCTTGCTTGAGAAGCCCCAAAGAAATCCAACTTGAAAAGCACTCCAATAACACCAACAATGGAGGATTCCTCCCCCAATCCTTCAATAATGGAGAATCCTTTTGGATGGGAGGATAGATCGGGAGGAGATCTCTCAAATCTGTGGGCTAAGGAGGTGGGGAAGTGGAGCAATGGAGGTGTGAAAGGACAAGGATGTCGCCTAGAGGGGGGTGAATAGGTGATTAAAACTTTTCCGGTTTAGGCTTGATAATTGCGGGAAAAAACTAGGTGTTTAAATTAACAAGCCAACAAACTAAATATACTAGGCTCACCTATGTGCACCAACAATTTATGCTAAGCAAGGCAAGCAACAAGGTGATAGCAATAGAATACTTCAAGCATGAAGGCTATCACAAAGTAAAGTGCATAAGTAAAGAGCTAGGGTATAGGAATAACCGAGGCACGTGGAGACGAAGATGTATTCCCGAGTTCCTCCTTTTTAGGGGAATACGTCTCGTTGGAGAGGTGTGAGACCACCACAACAGGTTGGTCTCAACGCCACAAAAGGCTCACCTTCTTCTCCGATGAACCGCACCACAAATGATTGGTTGACCTTCAACTATCGGAATCCTTCGAGGCGGAAACCGGAGCCTTCACAACAACAACCCGGGGCACAACTCACAACTGGATTGGGGGCTCCCGGATGGCTACAAGTGACCACAAAAGGTCTCAACCACCACAATGGCGTCTAGGGTCCAATGACCCAAGAGTAACAAGCTCACAAACTTTCAAATTCCACGAATCCTCGTGGAGAGCACAAACCGATGCACAATGCAATGGCAAGAGCACAAGTACTCAAATCCTTCACTCTCAAATCCCACCAAAAGCAACTAATGCTTATGGGGGGAGAAGAGAGGAAGAACAAAAAAGAACTCAACAAATGGAACTCCAAGATCTAGATCCAAAGGGTTCCCCTCACTTAGAGGAGAAATGGATTGGTGGAAATGTAGATCTAGATCTCGTCTCTTTTTTCCCTCTAATTGAAGGTAAGAATCATGGAGGAATAGAGAGAAATCCAAGCTCAAGAAGGTCAACAACGGGGCCTTTTTCGTGCTCAAGAGCTTAGGGAACCATAGGGAAGAAGAGGGACTTATATAGGTCCTAGCAAAAAAGAGCCGTTGTTGGAAAAACATTGGACCCGAAATTTCCGGTGCAAGTCCAGAAATTTCCGGACAACCGAAAAACGGCTAAGAATGTGAGGAGGAAGGCACAAGGAGAGAGTTTGACCTCTCTTAGCAAAGGCAAACCGGTAAAATCTTCAACATAAAAATGCAACAAGATATTCATATGAAATCCGATTTTGATGAACTAGATCTTGGTATGGAGATGAACACAAGCTCTAAATTATCACATGGATAAAAGACAAATAAGAACCAAGAAAGATGATATGCCAAGTATGCAAATGTTTGAGCTCTCCATAAAGATGCGATCAAGTTACTCACTTGAGAGCCCCTCTTGATAGTACGCTGTCTATCCTATAACCCGGTCTCCCACTAACATCATGAGACCGGTAAAATAGAAACCCTATCAAGATCATACCTTTGCCTTGCGCAATCCACTTGAGCTAGATGATGACGATCTTGACTCCCTCAAGTTGGAACACCTTTCTTGATTGTGCTTGCTAGCACATGCTTGATGAAGACTTTTCCAAATACTCCCCCATATTCAATGATGGGAGAGCCTTGCTAAGCTCCGTCTTCATGAAAACACTTGCACTTCATATAGACTTCTCTTGATATATATGATGGCTTGGAGATAAACAAGAATGTTCATTCAATCTCTTTTTCTAAGCCACACTTGCAATATGCTGAACTCTACACATGACCATTCTTCATATAAATCCTCGAATAGAGCATTGATCATCATGTACACTTCTAGAGTCCAACACATGAATTCTAATCTTTTCCTATGTACAAGATCTATAAGAATATCTCAAAGCAAACATTAGTCCATAAGGATTATCATTAATTACCAAAACCACGCATGGGGGCAACATGCACTTTCAAGGTGGAGGGTGGAGGAGGAGCTCGGCGGCTATGGAGGGAGTCGGTTTCGTGGGGGAGGAGGAAGAGGATGAAGTGAAACGATCGGTCAACTCACCCCTTTAGAATGGCCCCGACTGGCCAGCCTCGGCCTGGCCTCAACCCCGGCACGGCTGGGCAGGCACCCGATGCGTCCGGCCGCGACTCGGCCTCGGCCCCAGCCTCGCGTGGAGGAAAGGCTGGGCAGCCGCCCGAGGGAGCCGGCCTGGCCTGGCCTCACGTAGAGGGAAGGCTGGGCAGCAGCCCGAGGAAGCCGGCCGCGGCCCGAGCTCGGCGCCGACCTCGCGCAGAGGAAAGGCCGGCCTCACAGAGAAGGCAGGAAAAAGAAGATTTTCTGAATTATTGCGTCGTTTTCAAGAATGATAAGGAAGAAAAAAAGGAGTGACAAGGGTGTCGCAGCAGTGGAACACGGGGTTCCCCTAGTGCTGCCAACGTGGGTCCACCCCATGTGGGCCCAAGATGAAGATGGACAAGACCAAGACTCAAGTCAAGCTGACGGGTTCACCGTCAGGACAAGCAAGGCCTACGTCGACAAAGGGCTCCGGTCCTGGGGGCCTGCCGGGTCCCCGAACAAAGCAAGAAGGCAAGGAAGGACCCGAGAGCCCGAGTTCCCGGCAGGAGGCCGGGCTCCCTCTAGGGTACTTCCCGTCGTCACTGTGGATAAGCTCTCCACCTCACGCTGGATGACCTCAGAAGACTTGGGAAGCAAGGCGAAGGTAGCGCGGGCAGAAAGCACATCCCGTGGTGGTGTCAGCCTCTGTCCACCCCAAGGCGGACGCTCCCACCTAACCCAAAGGAAATGCTAGGCTGAGGAGAGGCCACGTCTCCCCTTAAACTAGATAAGGAGGGTCCTTCACGCCGAAGGTCCCTCGTGCCCCTCACGTGACCCTATGGCAACCCCTTAGCCTATAAAAGGAGGACCAAGGCACGGAGGGGGGAGGTCGAACCAAGGAACAAGTCCTACCAGAGCAAGACTAGACTAGGGCTGCGAAGGTAGAGGGGAAGGTGATCTCCTCTGGGTCAGCATCTATCCTTCTCCTACCTCAAGCCAAAACCCTTCTGGGCACCCCATCTGGGAGGCTCCATTGTAAGCCACACTATGGAGAACCCATCAATCTAGACATGCAGGAGTAGGGCTTTTAGCCTCCGGGCGGCCTGAACCTGGGTAGCTCCTTGTCTCCCTTTGGTTGCATGCTTTGATCGTGGAGAGAAGAGCTTGATCTAGACTCCGCCGAGAAGACGATTCTCAGCCTCCTTCGCGCCCCGTGCCGAACCTAAAAGGGGGTATCCTATACTCCCGGTGTCCGTGCATCGAGACACGACAAAGGGGGAAGTTGCAAGCATGATAGACATGAAGGCAAATGCAAGCAAGAAAATTTCTTCTCACATCCAATGGAAAGAAAAACCAAAACACCCAACTAAGCAACATTCAATATGAAGAGGAAAGGTATAGAACCAATAAATATGCAATAAAATCTCAAATAAGCTCCAATAAGATCAACTCTTCACAAAGAAGAGGGCGGTGGACTAGGCCACCATGTATGAGTTTATGGCGTGACACCGCGAAGATATATCTTGGGTTCACAACCAACACTCGTCATTAAAGCTCACAATTTCATAAAATGAAAATAGAGAAGCAAATGAGTTCTTAATGTCGGCATAATGGGGGGAGGGATAGTCCAATGTATTAGGGCCGCACTCCCCCATGACCATGCCTACACCTAAACACAATAAATAGTCAAGACATAGGTGTGTATGCAAAATAATCAAGCCAAGCTCCTTGAATCCACGATATTTAGCTCATTCCTCAAATAAGTGAATCTTGCTTCATCAAGTGGCTTCGTGAATATATCGGCAAGTTGGTCTCTTGTGGGAACATGACCTAGCTCAATATCACCACGGGCAACATGATCTCGAATGAAATGAAGACGAATTTCAATATGCTTGGTTCTTGAATGTTGCACCGGGTTGTGAGCAATCTTGATAACACTTTCATTGTCACATAAAAGATGCACTTTGTCACAATTGACACCATATTACTTTAAAGTTTTCCTCATCCATAATAATTGGGTGCAAGCACTTGCGGCTGCCACATACTCGGCTTCGGCGGTGGAGAGAGATATACAATTTTGCTTCTTGGAAGACCAACTCACCAAGGAATCACCAAGAAATTGGCACGCCCCGGAAGTTGACTTCCTATCAACATGATCACCGGCCCAATCCAAGTCCGTGTACCCACGAAGAGAGAAAACCTTGTCCTTGGGGTACCACAAACCAAACTTTGGAGTATGAATCAAATATCGTAGGATTCTTTTGACCGCCATCATGTGGCTTTCTTTAGGAGCGGTTTGATACCTTGCACACACCCCTACACACAACACAATATCGGGTCTAAATGCACAAAGATACAACAAAGAGCCAATCATGGAACGGTATACCTTTTGGTCGACATCTATACCCTTTGGGTTAAGTTGTAGATGAACCTTGGTGTCCATTGGGGTGCGCTTCTCCTTGACAGCTATCATATCAAACCTCTTGAGCATGTCTTGGATATTTTGGTTTGAGAGATGAAAGTCCCTCCCTTCAGTTGCTTGATCTCAAAACCAAGGAAGAACTTCAACTCTCCCATCATGGACATCTCGAACCTATCGGTCATAAGCTTTGAAAATTCATCATTGAAAGCTTTGTTAGTTGAGCCAAAGATAATATCGTCCATGTAGAATTGGCATATGAAAAGCTCCCTTTTTACTCTCTTGATAAAGAGAGTGGGATCGATTGCCCAACCTCAAACCCACGGTCTACTAGAAGCTCTCTAAGGTGCTCATACCATGCACGTGGAGCTTGCTTAAGTCCATAGAGTGCCTTATCGAGCTTGTAGACATGGTTAGGGAGCTTGGGGTCCTCAAAACCCGGTGGTTGCTTAACATATACTAACTCTTTAAGTGGACTATTTAGAAAAGCACTTTTCACATCCATTTATTGCAAGATAAAATTATGATGAGATGCATATGCAAGGAGGATACGGATGGACTCAAGGCGAGCCACATGAGCATAGGTTTATCCAAAATCAATGCCTTCAACTTGCGAGTACCCTTGAGCCACCAATCTTGCCTTGTTCCTCACCACCATTCCATGTTCATCTTGCTTGTTCTTGAATATCCACTTAGTGCCTATACCATTGTGGCACTCCTTTGGCTTCTCAACTAGCTTCCACACTTTATTGCGCTTGAATTTGTTGAGCTCTTCATGCATTGCATTCAACCAATCCGGATCTTCAATAGTTTCAAAGACTTTCTTTGGTTCCACCATGGAGATGTGTGCTTGATGTTCACTAAAGTTTGCATATTGTCTTCTAGTCACAACCTTGCCCTTCAAGTCACCAATAATATTTTCCAACAAATGTTGTCTTCTTTCCATGGTCTTGGCATTTCTTGCATGACGACGGGCTTCGATATCCTCATGGAAGCTAGGAGGTATATCTTGACCGGAATGATGACCTTGGTCTTTAATGTGCACGCCTTCATCACTAGAAAGAGAGGATGGACCTTGGTCTTGATCATGGCTAGCATCAACAATTAGAGAACTTGGTTCTTGCGTAGCAACTTGATCAACATGAGGAGGGTCTTGAACTTGTTCTTGGCTAGGTGCATCATTTGCTCCACCGGATGGTGCGGGTTCCACTTGTGACGATGTATGCTCCACATGGGTGGAACTTGGTCCTTCTTGAGGCGCCTCATGGTGGATCTCGATTGGGCGAAAGAATCCCACGCCCATCCGCCTTATTGCATCTTGAGGTTCCTCATCATCTATATCACGAACATGAAATTGCGCCACTTGGGAGCCGTCATTCTCATCGAACTCCACACTACAAGATTCTACAACGATCCCGAAGGACTTGTCGTAGATTCTATAAGTGTGGGATTCAGCACCGTAACTAACAAAAGTACCCTCTAAAGCCTTGGACTCAAATTTAGATAAACAATAGCCTTTGATTTTATAGAAACACTTACAACTGAACACCCGGTAGTAGGAAATATTGGGCTTGTTGACGGTAAGCATTTCATATGGAGTGAGCTTCTTTAACGTGCGGAAGTAGAGCCGGTTTGATGAGTGACATGCCGTGGAGATGGCCTCGGCCCACAAGAAAAGTGGATTCTTGAACTCTGCCAACATAGACCTTGCCATATCCATGAGGGTCCAGTTCTTCCTCTCGGCTACACCTTTTTTTGAGGGGTATACGCAGCGGAATATTGATGTCAAATTCCCTCTTCACTAAGAAACTCATTTAGGGTGTAGTTATTGAACTCGGAGCCATTATCACCTCTAATGGCCAATATAGGAACATTGTGTTGACGGTGTACTTCATTGGAGAAGTCGATGATGGCTTGTTGGGTCTCACTCTTCGACTTGAAGAAATAAACCCATGTAAATCTTGAATAGTCATCGACAATCACCAAACAATACTTCTTCCCACCAAGACTAGGTTGAGGCACGGCACCAAAGAGATCAACATGAAAAAGTTCCAATATCCTTGTTGAAGAAATGATGGTCTTGCTTGGGTGGGGAGAATCATGCATCTTTCCTTCAACACAATCCCTACAAAGACGATCTCTAGAAAAAGAAACATTCTCTTTTAGTCCAAGAATGTGGCCACCCTTGTGAAGACTTTGCAAAGTTCTCATATTGACATGGGACAAGCGGCGATGCCACAACCACCCCACGTCGACCTTTCTGAATAAGCACATCGCTTGAGTGTTGGTTGACTCCGAAAAGTCCACCACAAACAACTCATTTTCGACATACCCAACGTAAGCGACCTTTAGAGTCTTGCTCCATATGAGTACCACAATATCAATATCAAACTGGACGGCAAAACCCATATTATTAATGGCACGAACGGAAAGTAAATTGTAACTGAGGGACTCAACAAGCATGACATTCACAAGGGTGATATCCCTTGCTACTACCACCTTGCCGAGGCCCTTTACCTCCGCTTTAGATTTATCTTCATAAGAAATGGTTAAGTGATTTGAATTTGGTCTCAACTCTGTCATGATCTCCTTGCTTCCGGTCATATGACTTGTACATCCACTATCAATCACCCATTTCGACCCACCGGAAGCATAGTCCTACAAGAAATCATTGGTTGGTTTTAGGTACCCATCTTGCAATGGGTCCTCTTTGGTTAGCAACAAGGGTCTTAGGAACCCAAATAGCTCTAGCAACATATCCATCATAGGGACCAACATATTTTGCATAAACATCACCATAATAATCAACATAAATAATACAGTGAGGGTTAGCAATTCCCGCAAAGTCATTATGAGTGGTTTTGCTCCTTGTAGCATCACCACTCGCAATGGTAGACTTCTTTGCTTGTGCGGGCTTAGCCTTCTTCTTGTTCTTCTTCTTCTTCTTGGCAACATAACCAAGACCCTCTTTCCCAATGTGTGGCTTTTGCATTTGCAAAAGATCATCAAGAGGCTTACTTTGGGAACTAGAGGCCTTGGCAAGTTCGCCCTTCAACCTACCATTTTCCTCAATAACATTTGCATGATCATAAGAAGTAGTAGAGGAACTAGGAACAATAGTTTTAGATGATTGAATTTGAAGTTGTTCAAAAGACTTGGTGAGGATAGAGTGTTCACTCTCCAAGGCCTTGTGGGCCTTGGTGAGCTTCTCTAGCTCCTCGGTTAGTCTATCATGACCAACACCAAATTCAACATTTTATTTCTTGTAAAGCTTATATTTTGCAAAAGACTTGGTGAGGATAGAGTGTTCACTCTCCAAGGCCTTGTGGGCCTTGGTCAGCTTCTCTAGCTCCTCGGTTAGTCTATCATGACTAACACCAAATTCAACCATTTCTTTCTTGTAAAGCTTATATTTTGCAATAGCATGGTCACGTTCTTTAATGATTTGAGAAAAAAATTGCATTTTGTGACTCATCAAGATTTTCAAGTTTCTCTTCAAGAGAGACACGGAGCTCATGCTCTTCCTCAAAAGCCACGGTGAGAGCGGCAATGTCGTTAGCATATTATGTTTCAAGTCTCTCCTTCTCCTCAATAAGATCTTGTGTCATCCCATAATCGCTCATAAGGGCCTCAAAGTGTGTCTTGGCTTCACGTTGCAAGTTAGTCATGAAACGATCCAAAGCAACATTTTCTTCCTTTATTATAAGACTAATAAGATCATCCGTTTCATTCATAGTCTTGGAATTGGAAGAAGATAATACCTCGGTGGCCTTGGCCATGAGACACTTGGCGGATTGGATGGGAATGTTCTCATTGGGGGATTCAAAGAGAGAAGAAGGTGTTGATGAAGTATTAGCAGTAGCGGCAACTTCACTTGTGGTTTCTTCTTCATCTTCTTCATCTCCGAACATGTACTCTTCTCTTGTCACCAACACCATTCTTGAAGGTGGCTTCTTGTTGGGAAGGTTCTTCTTGAAGAAAGGTTTCTTGCTAGGGGACTTTGAGGCATTCTTGAGAACAAGCCTTCCTCCATGTTCTTTACAGTTCTCATAGGGAGACTCGGCAACATAGTGATATCTATCTTGGCAATTGAAGCAAGTCTTCATTTTTGGTTGCCCTCCTTGAAACCACTAGATTTGAACTTTTGCTCCACTTGAGCTTTGGCTTTGGATGGATTTTTCCAAAAGGTCCTTGCCGCAAGAGCCACATAGTCTCTATGAGCAATCTTGAGTTCTTCGGGGTCCATGGAGGACACATCTTCACAATCTTGATCTTCATTGTGTTCAACCACCTTGGCCTTCAAAGCAAGTGAAGCTCCTTGTTGCATTTCAATAGCTCGGGCACGAGAGTCTTGTGCAATTTTGGCTTGAACTTTGAAAGATTGCATCTCTTGCATGACTTCATTGGAGGTCAATTGTGGATAGTTGTGCCTTCCTTGGAGACTCTTCAAGTTGGCCGGTTCAAGGGGCAAGAGAGCATTCACATACTTCCTCTTGATCCAAGCATCATTCACATGGGGCGCACCAAGAGCTCTGACATGGGTATGCCTATCGGGTACCCTACCATGAGGGTACCTGGTGCACGTATCGACTAGGCCAAACTATCAGAGCCTACATGAAGCCCATGAAGGGAGGCCCACGAAGATGGAGTATCCTCCAAGTTTGGTGAAGTAATAGTCGGTTTAGGGTTTCCATACTTGTAAATCGAGTCGGTTACGAACACCCGAGACCCAGCCTATTATTTAAGGACTGGGAGGGCCATCGAACCAGACAACGAACCACCAGAGCCACAAACCCTAGCGAGATCGACATCTCGCCGGGATCCTTGTAACCATCATATTCACAAAGCAATAACAGACAGGCAGGACGTAGGGGTGTTACTTCCAGCTCTACCACGTTCTCTCCCCCATATTCATAACCTAGGGACCTTAACCATGGGTCTTGATGAGTCTACCCCTCGTCAAGTGGCGCCGTCTGTGGGAAAGAATAGCGCTGGACTCGAAGTTTCGCCGGTCCCAACAGCAAACGGCAAATCGCCGATCACACCAGCAAACGGCAACACGCCGATCTCATCTGCAAACGGCAACTCGCCGGCCATGTCAGCAAACAGCAACTCGCCGATCCAGGCGACACACGGCGACTCGCCGATCCACTCGAAAAGCGGCAGCCTGCCCGCTTCACCCGCAAAAAGCGCATCTGCTCTTCCAATGAATTTCAATCCGCACTCGCCGAGCTTCAGGAGGCGTTTTCTGGCCTTGAATCAGGTTTGAGCTTAACTGTTGGAGCATTCAATTTTTTCGTAAACAATCTTGGCACGCAGGACTCGACAGATCCGCAACAACGGTGCTGGGCACTCGAGGCTCCGTCGACTGCTCTCGCCCCATCGTCGATTCCTGAAGCCTGCTCGCCCGCAACAACCATGTCGACCGGCGAGCTCGACAGGTTCATGATGACGGAACTCCAAGGCGAGGAAGCAGAATCAGCATACAACACAAGCAACATCGACTTCAACCTACCACTCGACGAGAGTTTCGACTGCGGGATCTCCCTCGATGACTTCTACGAGCCCGCGATTCATAACGACAACAACGTCGACTCGGAGATCTTCACCAACACCAACCTCGACTCAGAAATCCGTAATGGCTTCGCCAACACCGAGATGAGCATAGGTGATGACACACGACAACGAGATTCGCCTCGAAGATCTACTCGATGAACACTGGCTCTGACATGAGCCTCGACGGCGACGTCGAGTCCATGACTGGAATCGACAGCACATACACCTGTCCTCGGGTCACGCCCCATCAGGTCTACGTGGCCTTCACCGCAGAATCATCCGCAGACGCTGCCGCTCGCAGGCCTGCACAATTCCCATGCACGGTAACCATGCCGGATGGGGTCACAACCTTGACAATCACGGAGGAGATGGCAGCAAAAGCAGATAAAGTCATAAAGGAGTGCACAATGATGCCACCAAACTCCACCCCAGAGGAGATGTTGACCTTCCAGTACTTCAACTGGCAGGAGTCAATTCGACTGCAAAACTACCGAGCGACGCTCGAGGAGCGCAAAAGGCAAGCCAGCCTCTCGAGTGCCCGACGAAGGGAGCAATCCCTCGGGTCCACACAGCAACCAACCCCTCGACCTAGGTCGCGGTTGGCAAGCCTTCCAGAACATGAAAGGGTAGCAATCACCCGTAACCTGTCGTTCATGACAGAGGACGCTAACGGAATCCCAGTGCCCAAAACTGCTGCGGGTGCATTATTCTCCGTAGGTGCTTACCTCAAGGCAATACAACCTCCGGCGAATGACCCTAACGCAGCCCTGCATCGCCAACAACTCAAATCGCTAGCTCTAGCGGCACAGGCTATGCAGCCAGAAGACAAAACTCCAGCAAGGATCGCGATCGCGACATAGTCGACTCACGACACGCAGCACATCATCGCAGTGGTCGCAGCCACCACTCGGATGAAGGAAGGAGAAGCACGCGCCGGCACAGGTCCAGCAGAAGCAGATCTCGAAGATCCTATAGCAGCGATTCATACTCTGATCGCGAACCAGAGCCATGCGGAGCATTGTGCTTCACTCGACGCATCCGTGAGACGCGGATGCCCAAACGGTTCAAGTTGACAGGCGAACAACCCAAGTACAACGGTCGCCAAGAACCTTCTGGGTGGCTAGAAGATTACAGACTCGCCGTGGCATGCCAGCGGGCACGAACACCACGGCGATGCAGTACATACGACTTATGCTCGAAGGAACTGCCCGCGACTGGCTCAAATCGCTCCCTCCATCATCATATGACTCGTGGGATGATTTCCGCAGAGACTTCATCAAAAACTTCGAGCCTCTGTGTGAGCGCCCGAAGACATTCGAGGAATTAAGGACATGTACTCAACGATCAGACGAGTCGTTGAGATCATACATACGGCGGTGGACCGAAATACGCAATTCGGTTGGCAAAGTGTCAGAAGACAGGGCCATGGATGCCTTCATACAAGGTCTCGCCAGGAAGGACTTCAAAGAGGCACTTGGTCGTGAAAAGCCAACCTCCCTGGCTGACCTCATCAAAGTTGCGACTGAGTGGGCAGATGGAGAGGATTCTGTACGCAGATCCCGTGCTTCCCCAACACGCGACAACTACGAAAGCGGCAGTCGAGCCGCAGAGATTCATACAGAGAAGATCGCAGGCGTAAACGTTCCAACGTCCTTACGACGATAACAGACCCGAGTTCATGGCGGCTGGATACACACAGCCAAGGAGGACCAAGATAGAAGCAATCGACGCTCGGATGATCGACGGACAGTCGAGATCGCGAGCAGCGGAGCGACAGCTACAAAAGGCAAGAATGGCGCAAACGTAGCGACGCAAAACCCGAGCGGTCATTCGAGGAAAAGATGGACGACTGGTGCAGATTCCACCTCTTCAAGGGGGACGACGGAAAACTACGCTCCAATCACACCCTAAGGAACTGCAGGGAATTCGACCAAATGGCGACTGACTATGTGATACGACTCAAGAGGAATGGCCCAGCACCTGCTCAGCCCACGCCTGCACCCGTACCACAGCCGAACGCTGTGCCCGCTCTCATGGCGCCACAGCCGCCACCGCAACCCCACCACAGCCTGCTCCAGGCGCAAACCTCGCAGGTGCCATACAACCCGTACTACGGGCGGAAGATGATCAATATCCACAGCCCCACGGGCAGATGTACATGATACAAAAGGGTCGCCCCTCTAACAGGCAGCAAAAGCTAATCACTCGACAGGTGAACATGGCTGTCATGGCACCTCCAGCCGTGCCGAATTTCTGAAGGGATCGGAAACCATCATAAGCTTCAGTCGAGAGGATCATCCCCAGCTGTAGTTCGACCAGGGCACGCGGCTCTGGTACTCGACGCGCAAATAGGAGGCTACGCCATGACCAAGGTCTTCATGGATGGAGGCAGCGGCATAAACATCATCTTCGCGGACACGCTCCGCAAAATGAACAGGTCAGTCGAAAACCTCCCAAAATCTTCAAATACCTTCCACGGTATCGTTCCTGGCAAAGCAATTAGCCCAGAAGGCACCATACAACTCGACGTTACGTTCGGGGACAAGCCACTTCAGGACAGAGTCGATTGAGTTCGAGGTCGTCGACTGGAAATCACAATACCATGCTATTCTTGGTCGCCCGACGTTTGCTCGATTCATGGCGGTGCCACACTATGCGTACCTCACGCTGAAGATGCCAGGACCAAAGGGAGTCATCACTGTCCGTGGAAACTTTCAAAGGTCCGATGCTTGCGACCGCGAGTTCAGCAAAATCTCCGAGATGTTCGGGGTGGAGAATCACTCGCCGACTTAGCGATTACCAACGACCGCACACTCCTTCCGGAGCATAAGAAGTTGGCAGTCGACAGATCCTTCAATGCTACAAATGACACAAGGTCGCATCAGGTGCACCCGACCGATCCGTCCAAGACAGTCAACATATCTTCGAGCCTGCCTATCGCATAGGAAGGCGCGCTCGTCGAATTCCTCCGTGAGAACTGGGAAATATTTGCGTGGTGTCCAGCCGACATGCCAGGTATTCCCAGGGAATTCGCCGAGCACTCTCTCCAATTGTTTCCAGATGCAAAGCCAGTCAAGCAAACGATGCGTCGAATCTCCGGCCCAAAGCGAACCGCAGTCGAATCTGAAGTCGACCGGTTACTCGCAGCAGGATTCATTAGGGAAATCAAGAAATCACAATGGGTGGCCAACCCCGTACTCGTAGAGAAGAAGCATACAGACATCCTTCGGATGTGCGTGGACTTCACAGCGCTGAACAAGTGCTGTCCAAAGGATCACTTCCCGCTACCCGATCGACCAGATCGTCGACTCCACCGCCGGATGCGCACGACTCTCCTTTCTGGATGCTTACTCAGGTTATCACCAGATAAGGATGAAGCAAGAAGACGAAGAAAAAACGGCGTTCATAACCCCACTCGGGGTCTACTGCTACACAACTATGCCCTTTGGGCTCAAAAACGCGGGTGCAACATACCAGCGCATGATGCAGGACTGCCTCAAAAAGCAAATTGGACGCAACGTCCAGGTCTACGTGATGACATTGTCATTACCACAAGGGAAGAACGCACACTACTCGACGATTTGAGGGAGACGTTCGCAAACCTCAAACGCTTCCATATCAAGCTCAATCCTAAGAAGTGTACGTTCGGCGTTCCAGCCGGGCAGCTCTAGGGTACCTAGTCTCTGCCGTGGAATCGAAGCAGACCCGGAGAAAATACAGGCCATCCTCACAATGCAAAGGCCTTCAAAGCTTCATGATGTGCAGAAACTAGCAGGACGAGTAGCAGCGCTCAGTCGATTCATCAGCAAACTGGGTGAAAAGGCTCTACCATTCTATCGACTGATGAAGAAGGCGGACAAGTTCGAGTGGACGCCAGAAGCTGAAGCAGCCTTCACAGATCTCAAGCGGATCCTCACAAGCCCTCCGATCCTCGTCGCACCTAAGGAACGGGAACCACTCTACCTGTATGTCTCGGCTACAAACAGGGTGGTGAGCACCGTACTGGTAGTCGAACGCATGGAGGAGGGGCACATCCAAAGCATACAACGTCCAGTCTACTACCTGAGCGAGGTTCTCTCCATATCAAAACAGCGGTACCCGCACTATCAAAAGCTGGCATACGCTGTATTCATGTCCTCAAGGAAGTTGACACACTACTTCACCGAGCACCGATCACCGTGGTAAGTAACTCAGCAATCGGTGATATCCTCACAAACCCCAATGCAACGGGTCGAGTCGCAAAATGGCTCATCGAGCTGGCTCCAAGAGACATCAAGTACGAGCACCCGAAGGCTATCAAAGCACAAGTCCTACCCGACTTCACAACCGAGTGGATAGAGCCCAATTACCTGGAGCACCAGACGTGTCCAATTCCTGGACCATGTACTTCGATGGGTCCAAGAAACACGAAGGCGCAGGCGCAGGCGTCATCCTCATATCACCAAAAGGGGACAAGCTACGTTATGTTTTGCAGATGGGATTCAAACTACCCTCCAATAACGAGGCTGAATACGAGGCTCTGATCCATGGCATGCGGATGGCAAAAGCACTTGGGTGCACTCGATTGATGATCTACGGCGACTCCAATCTCGTGGTGCAGCAAACAATGAAGGCCTGCGACGCAATCGCGGACAACATGATCGCTTATCGCGACCTGTACAACACACTGGAGGGCAGCTTCGAGGCTGCGAGTTGAGGCACATAGGAAGGGAAAGTAACGAAGAAGCAGACATGCTAGCCAATCTTGGCTCAACTGGCGCACAAATTCCACCTGGTGTCTTCCTCGAGCGCATCGAACACAGATCTATCAAGGAGAAACGAGAGCCTCCTCCGTCGACTACGCCACCCAAAAGCAAATGCCTAGCACAGAGGACCCCCCTGTCGAGGTATTTCTCATTGAGCCAACCTGGACTCAACCTTTTCTGGCTTACATACTCCGTGCGAGCTACCAGATGACATAACCGAGTCCCGACGCGTGACTCGAAGATCAAAAGCATACACCGTTATCAACGGCGAGTTATACAAGCGCAGCATATCAGGTATGTTCCAAAGATGCATCGCATTCGAAGATGGCCAAGCCATACTTCGAGACATTCATGCAGGTACCTGTGGGCATCACGCCAGCAGTCGATCACTCGTAGCCAAAGCCTTTCGCGCAGGGTTTTACTGGCCTACAGCACTCAAAGACGCGGAGGACATAGTCAAAAGGTGCGTCGGCTGCCAGAAATTCGCAACAAGGCCGCACGCACCCGCATCGGCGTTGAAGACTATACCGCTGGCCTGGCCTTTCGCCCAATGGGGGCTCGATATGGTTGGGCCACTCAAAAAATCATCGCATGGCGGGCATACTCACCTACTGGTGGCAGTCGACAAGTTCACAAAGTGGATCGAGGCGGTCCCCATCACAAATTCGACTGCTACTACGGCAGTCAACTTCATAAAGAGCATCATCTACCGCTTCGGTGTCCCAAACAGTATCATCACTGATAACGGCACAAACTTCACGGCTGAGGAGTTCAAAACCTTCTGCAAAGAGCAGGACATTACGCTCAACTACGCATCCGTGGCGCATCCACAATCCAATGGCCAAGTCGAAAAGGCCAATGGACTTGTGACGAGTGGGATCAAGAAGCGCCTCCTGGTGCCACTCAAAAGAGCTGCGGGTGCTTGGGTCGAAGAACTACCATCTGTGCTATGGAGCCTACGCACAACTCCCAACACTTCTACGCAGTTCACCCCATTCTTCATGGTCTATGGTGCAGAGGCAATTCTGCCATCAGATGTAAGGTTCAACGCACACGAGTTGAAGCATACAATGAAGAAGACGCAGAAGAGCACTCGAAGACGCAGTCGACTACTCGATGAAGCGCGAGACACGGCCTTGGCCCGCACAGCTGTTTACCAGCAGATCTCCGCAACTACCATAGCCGTCGACTGCGAACCAGGTCCTTCGTCGTTGGTGACCTGGTTCTTCGACTGAAGCAAAAGAAGGTGCACAAGCTCGCTTCCCCATGGGAGGGTCCCTTCATCATCACGGAGGTCCTTGGTGGAGGCGCATATCGACTGAAGCACGCGAAGACAGGCGAACTCTCTCATAATCCTTGGAACGTTGCGCATCTGCGCCGTTTCTACGCATAAAGTGCTCACACAATGTAATAGGCTATATGTCGGATGGCTGCAGGTTTCAGACGCGCTCTTTTCCTTACCAGGGTACCTAAGGGGACTGGAAGGTTTTTAATGAGGCGGCCTGCAGCCTAACATTCAAAAGAGGAATAAAATCAATGTTCCTTCGACTTCTTTGTGGTACTACGCATAATTCATACCTTAACCACCCGAAACCCTCGGGGGCTGTGTTATCGATCAAATGAGCTCTCGCTCTTGCAGAAACACAATGCCTTAGCCGCACCCGAATGCTCGGGGGCTGCGTAACAAGGATCCAAACAAAGACACAAAAACTCTGCAGCCGCACTCGAATACTCGGGGGCTGCACAGTCATTGGTTCACAACCAACCATATTTCACAAACCCCGCTCGACTGACTCGGGGGCTCGACAAAAAATCAAAGTATACAAACTATACAATATACAAAGAGTCAAAAATTACACTCGGGGGCTGCCCCTATACAAAAATTGCACTCGCAAACTATTCTAATCCTCAGGCTCGTCCTTTACGGGCAGCTCGGGACCGCAAAGCTGTTCGCGAGTGCACTCGATTAGTGTCTCCGCAGCTTGGATCGTGTCATCCAGGTCTTTTGTTCGAGAACCTCTCCGGCTGCAGGTGTCCGCAACACCAACCTTGGTTTTCGACTACGCATATACGCCATTGCAGCGTTGGCTCCAATCACAAGTCTCTGAGACAGCAACTCTCGAATGGGATTTGTTTGGCGAAGATGTTCAACACAGCACGAATCCCTTGTGGTTGTGGCCCCGAAGGAAAAAGAGTCTCGTTCAGGCGAATAAACGCTGCCCGGCATAACTCCAGCAGTTCAGCACTTCGCCAGACGCGATCCTTCAGGGTGGCGAGTATGCGGGCATGGTACCTATCAAGCCAAAAGTGTTGACGCCCAGTCGTAGGGTCGTCAACCGCTATCCAGACGCCCTTCCACGCGAATCTTTTCAGCCTGGAAGTTGTCGACAAAGCCTACAAACACGGGCACACAGTCAGATCAAAAGGCAAAAGCTACGCAAAAAGCTTGTAAACAGAGCAAGACTCGAACTTACACTCGAGTTGCCTGTTCACAAGCTCCATCTCCCCGAGCACATAATCCTCGCGTTGGGTGGCCAACGCGGGTCTGGCCCTCAATCGACTCAGCTCAGCCTGGGCGTCCTTCAGATCTTGCTCCATTCTCACAAATTTAGCCTTCATATACTCCATCACCTTGGCATCATTTGCCACCTGACCCTGGGATCGGGTGGTGATTGGAGCCTGCGAGAACTAGTCGCAGTAGCAGGTTCTCGTGACTGTTCAAAAGCATAATCACAAACACAAAGTTTGTGTCAGAAGCAAACTCGTCATAAGCATACAACTCTTCGAGTGAAAGCATTAGCAAAAGACTTGCATAAACAAGGTAGCATAAACAAAGCGCAGACTCGCGCAGTTCAGAAGGTATCATTACAAGGCATAAAAAAACAAAAGGGTACAGCTACCCTAAACCTAAGATTCGATTTCCTAAGCAGACGATTGGCAGTCTCGAGTGCCCGGCGCTCCATGGTGTTCATAAAAACTTCGGCCAGTCGCGCGGCGGCTCCGCTCACCCCCTTCAGGAAATGGGCTTCCCATCTGGCTTCTGAGGGAACGCAGACAGTGCTGCCTCATAGTCGCAATCTATCCCATGTCCCATAAGAAGCTTGATGGTGGACTCGGATCCGCGTACCGTGTTGGCGCGAGCGAAACCCGCCATGGTGGACGTCCCGGGGCCAAACACGTTGGCGAAGTCATCCACCGTCGACGGCACACGCCAGTCGGGAACACCACTTGGTATACAGCGCCAAGTGTGCTCGTCGATTTGGCGAGTGCTTCTTTCGCCTGGTTGCATAGAGCGCCTAAGCCGCCCACAGCCTGTTCCAGCGAAAGATCGTCACTCGCCACGTCCGCAGAGGCCGGTGCGCCAACAGCTTCTGCACAATTCAAAACAGGCATAAGTCATTTTGCGACACTCGACAGTTATATCGTCATATCAAAGGAGAAAAGATTACTCACCTCCCATGACCTGCGCGAGTGCCGCGAGCTGGTCAGCATATTCTCGCTCGCGTGCAGCGGCTGAGTTGGTGGCGGCAGCCAGCTCTTTCTTCGACTCTTCGCGCTGCGCGGCGAGTGCGTCTTCCAGCTCCTTCTTCTCGCCTGGCCCAGCAAAATCACGTGCATTCAATACTCGACAAAATCAAGCATTGCAAAAAGAAGTTCGGCAAAACAAAAGCAAAAAGAACTCACGACTGAGCCGCTCGAGCTCGGCGCGCATGGTGTCCCTCTCCTGCTCCACCTGGACATAAGCCTTGGCAGTCTGCCAAGGTGTGGTAGAAGGGCTGCAGCGCACGGATTCAGCAAAAATCCAAAATTCTCACAGACCTACAACTAAACGGGTCAAGCAAAAAGTTACTCACGTGGTTCATCCACGGCTCAGGAGCCGCGACTGATGTCCGACATCTGGAGTTGCCGCCTTGGCTGTCCAACGACAGCGTCAGTGGCCATTGGCTGGGCAGCCTCGTTTCCAGTCGGTGCAGACTTCGATGCTCCAGGGTCGGAACATTTTCGACTGGAGGAGTCCCAGGCTGATTGTTTTCAGCACTATGGGCAACACAACAAAGCAAAAAGATTGTGAGCATAAAATGCACAGCACAAAAACTCTCATACTCAAAAACACACATACCTGTGCTCCTCGTCTCCTCGTCTTCGGAGTCGCCAAAAATTGGTCCTCCAAAGGCTGGGGTGCCACTCGACTGAAGCGGAAGGTCGAGCTTGTTGAGCACGCACGCAAAGGAGCGGCTTGGAAAACAGGTGGTGAACCGATTCCTCGTCATCCTCCAAACCTGCTCCTTCGCGGGTGAACTTGCAGCAGAATGCGCCTTCTTGGCCAGTCGACGCCTTCGGTGGCGCGATATCGACTTCCTGGTCAGAGGTGGCCTTATCTTCAGACTGGACTTCTTCTGCTGTTTCCTCCTCGACCTCCTCCAAATGAGAATTTGTGGCAGAAGGGATGGGTGAATGATCCCCTTTCGGGTCCACCACTGTGCTTGTGTTTCTTCAGTCTCGCCATTTTCAGGCAGGGAGGAAGGGAGGCAGCAGTCGAGTGACCCTGCATAGCATACATCACAGATTGCAAAGTCAGAATCAAAATCCGCATATCGCAGAACATGCGAGTGACAAACTCTTCATTGCAAGCAGACTATAATACTTACATACCTCAAGCAAAGGGTTTTCCAACCCATATGGTGCAACAGGGCAGTCGACGTTGCAAGCGTCGCCTGTCGTCAAGTTGGTGATGTGCCGCACATGCGTCAGCAGCTCACTCCTTGAAAGCTCCTCTGGGTTCATTTGGGTGATGTCCTTGATGGTGGACTTCGCCCAGTCCCCGCTACCTTTTTTCAGCGCGGCGGACGCAGATGTACCCGCCACGGCCTTCTTGCCCTTGGCCGCATCAGTCGTGGCGGCGGCGGCAGCACCACGCTTCGCACCTCCACCTTTCGCCATTGCTACAGTGGAGGAAGTGTGGGGCAAAGAGCTTGGGCGCAGAGCAATGGAGGGCAGTGCGAGGAAGGAGACGAGGGCGGCGCAGGGAGCAAATGGCAAGTAAAAAACTTTGCCAGCGCCGTCCCCCTTATTTACCACAGATCACAAAAACGATCGCAGCCGTTAAAACAAATGCATACGCTCCGCGCGAAATCTGGCCGTACACGTGGCAGCCCTGGAGAGCAACCGTCGGCGGCCACTCCGTCCACTATGCACGAGAATCCAGGAAACCATCATTACGCCCCATGAAAATCGCGCCAGAACGGTCAAATCAAGTCCACGCGGCGTCATCCCTGGTCAGCTCTGCAGAAACGGCCCACAAAACAGGGTCACGTCCTATCAAAGCCTCTCCAAGCACGCCACCGCTTGTCAGAGATAGCAGTCGCAAAATGCGTCACTGCTGACGTTGTTCTTTCTTTCACAACGGGCATAAAAGTCACTCGATGATATCTTCGGGTGGTTTCTCGCATACGTCTTTGTTAGTTTTTTAGCAAAATGTCATAGAGGCCAGTCGACATTATTTCGACTGCAGCATCATACTCCCATCGGGAGCGTATCAAAAAAATTCTTTGACTACTATGTGCAGGGTAAAAAGATTTTTGAGATTATCCTCTATTGCGAGCAATAAAGCACAATCTCGGGGGCTACTCCCATCAGGAGCGCTGTCGCGCACCCGATAGAATAATGGCAAAAATATCAATCGATGAAACACTCGACTGAGTTCATAAGCAAAATCACACTCAAAATATTCCCGAGTTGATCCGACGATCCTTGGATGCTGCATGCATAGTGCAAAGGTAAGACCCGCCGATCAGTCGAGCTGGGCTAAGGACCGCTCCAGCAGCGTTATCCTTAAATGTTCTGTGTCAGCAGACATGATGAATAATCCCCGACGGACGCGTTGGGTTGATTCAAAATTATACTGCAGTTCGATTCCGTAAGACCTCAACGGCTGTTTCGAGTCTGTCCAGTTTGTTCCAGATTCGAGTCCGGGGACTCGAGTTTGATTGAAAGCTAGTATGGTTTTGCCACGAATGGTAGTTAACCGGCCCCGATCCGTCATGTGTGCCGGGCCTGCTAAGCTAATATCCCTTGACTATCATAAGCAAAAACTCATAGTCGATGAAACACTCGACATAGCTGACATGTGCTATTTCATAAGAATTCTAAATGCAGATGTAAAAAATGTATAACGTGCATGATGTATGAGTCCATGCCCGACTCTTCGAATCAGACAAGTACTCGGGGGCTACTGACATGGGTATGCCTATCGGGTACCCTACCATGAGGGTACCTGGTGCACGTATCGACTAGGCCCAACTATCAGAGCCTACATGAAGCCCATGAAGGGAGGCCCACGAAGATGGAGTATCCTCCAAGTTTGGCGAAGTAATAGTCGGTTTAGGTTTCCATACTTGTAAATCGAGTCGGTTACGAACACCCGAGACCCAGCCTATTATTTAAGGACTGGGAGGGCCATCGAACCAGACAACGAACCACCAGAGCCACAAACCCTAGCGAGATCGACATCTCGCCGGGATCCTTGTAACCATCATATTCACAAAGCAATAACAGACAGGCAGGACATAGGGGTGTTACCTCCACACGAGGGCCCTGAACCTGGGTAAAATCTTTGCCTGCTTGTCAGCCGATGATACTTCCAGCTCTACCACGTTCTCTCCCCCATATTCATAACCTAGGGACCTTAACCATGGTCTTGATGAGTCTAACCCCTCGTCAAGCTCTATAGGCATTGGCAAGGCCTTGAGTCTTCGATACATTTGCTCATGGTCTTCTCCATCTTCCATGAAGAACCCTTCGGCCTTGTTGCTCGTTTCCTCAAACCGGTTTCTCTTCATGCTTTCATTTACAACGAACACCTCAATGAGGCACGTCCAAGCTTCTTTGGCGGTGGTGCAATGCTCGATGTGAGACAAATCATCATCTCCCACGGCATCTCAGATCAAATCAAGAGCGGTGGCATTTAGTTGACAATCAACCACCTCTCTCCTTATTTTGTTGGATTCATCAATGGCTAGGTATCCTTGCTCAATGATCCTCCAAAGCTCGATAGATGCACTGTTCACATAAGATCTCATAGAAGATTGCCATTTAGTAAACAAAGATGCATTTAGCTTAGTGGGTTTCCCCTTAGGTGAATAGGAGGATGAGTGATGACCCACAAGTATAGGGGATCGCAACAGTCTTCGAGGGAAGTAAAACCCAAATTTATTGATTCGACACGAGGGGAGCCAAGAATATTTATAAGCCTTAGCAGCCGAGTTGTCAATTCAGCCGCACCTGAAAGTAGACTTGCCTGGCACGATTTATCAGTAGCAACAGCAGAAATAGTAGCAGAATAGTAACAGCAGTAAAATAGAGACAACATCAGTGACTTTAATAAACAGTAGGATTATAGATACTGTAGGCATAGGGATGGATGAACGAGCGTTGCATGAATAAGATAGCTCATGTAATAGTCATAACGCAGGGCAGTGCAGGTAAATAATGATAAAAGCATCCAAGTACTGATCATGTGTAGGCGTGTGTTCCGTATTTAGTTGTACGTGCTCGCAATGAGAAACTTGCACAACATCTATTGTCCTACCAGCCCGTTTGCGGCGGGCCAAAGGAACCTTCTGGTAATTAAGGTGCTCCTTTTACAGAGAACTGAAACAAAGCATTAACGCTCCATGAACACACGTGATCCTCAAGTTATAACTATCCCCTTGGTTACCCCGATTGTTGTCACTCCGGGAGCTCAGGTTCAAGACAATAACAGGAGTATACAACTTGCAGATATGATCCAAAACAATAATTATTCTCATGAAACAATAACATGTTCAGATCTGAAATCATGGCACTCGGACCCTAAGTGTCAAACATTAGCATAACAAGTTGCAACAACAATAGATAGTACTAACAATGGATACTAGGCACCATGCCCTGACAATATGACATCTATTACATGAACAATCTCATCCAATCCCTACCATCCCCTACAGCCTACAGCGGGGATTACTCACACATGGATGAGGGAATCATGGATGGTTGAAGGAGAGGTGATGATGATGAAGACGGCGATGATCTCCTCCAAATCCCCGTCTCGCAGGGTGCCGAAACAGGAACTACAGACCCCCGAACTAGGGTTTTTCGATGGCGGCGGAGCTCGGGTGTGTGTTTCGTCAAAAGGAGTTCCCCCTGACGTTTTTGGCTCAAGTGCTTTAAATAGTCTAGAGGCATCGTGAGTCGATCGCCGAGGGGAGGCGGCCCAGGGGCATGGCCAGAGGTCACCCACGCCGTGGGCCCGCCTGGTGCCTGTGGTCCTCCCCCTCGGCTGCCCTCCTGGCTCCATGAATCTTCTTGGCCAAAAATCACTTTTCCAATTTTCTGGTATTTTCTGGGAATATTGAATTTCTGCACAAAAACGAGACACCAAATCAATTCTACTGAAAACAGCGTTATTCCGTATTAGTTTCACCCAAAATCGTACAAATCAGAGGAGAAACAATAGCAAAAGTGTTCGGAAAAGTAGATACGTTTTGGACGTATCAACTCCCCCAAGCTTAGCTTATTGCTTGTCCTCAAGCAATTCAGTTGACAAACTGAACGCGATAAAAGAAGAACTTTTAAGAACACATTTGCTTCATATGATGTATACATACTTATGCTAAAGCCATGGTCTTAAACTTTACATGATGAAACCCATGAAGATAAAGATACTAATAAGTATGTGAACTCATGAAAAGGTACCGACATATTAAGGATTAACAACATGAAGTATATTCATAAGCAGGATTGCAATGCACATAATTGTGAGGACCCCAGATTAGCTATCCGAGATACTCGTTATGTTTCCTGCAACAATCCCATGATCAGTCTGTTGTTGCACATAACTCAAATTGGTATCACAGAACACCCATAAATACTGAACGATCTTACTTACTTGATTGAAGCCATAACTTCAACAGGTACTTGCAGCGGAAATCTCCAAAACAATGTGGAGCCCAAGTCATTTGCCAACCCTACAGGCAGTTGACTGGGAAGCGCCCTAGTTCGCATTGACGTCGTGAATGCCCTTTTTCTCTTCAAACTGCTCCCCTTCAAATATCTGGCTAAGACAATAGCCAGGGACGAAACCAATATGAGTACATTTGAATGTACTCGCAACTACCCCCGGAATGAGCATGCACTACTCTTTTTATTGTTTAAATAAAACTGCGTTTGCTTTGAAAACTCTATATCCTTGTTGAAAAGAGAAGGATAGACTTTGTTTAATAAACTTTGTTTTGAAATCCCTATAACTTTATTTGGAAAAGGAAAGAAGGCGTTAGAACTTTTTCCCAAAATCTGTCGTTGTAAGAAGTCTCTTTTAAAACTTTTCCCGAAAATACATCTTTGTTGAAAAAGGAAGAAGTCTCTTTTATAAATATTTTCCCGAAAAATCACCATTTTGTTTATTTCCCCAAAACTACTCCTTTTTCAACCATAGCCCTTCATGGTCAAATAATTTTCCACTTTCAAATCACAAAACTCTGCACTTCTCGACCATACCCGTCATGGTCCTCCTCTTTTCCCAGCAACCTCATACCAGCCCGTCGGTAGAGTTGCAGATACAACACATCTCCATTTTATTTTCAAATCTCAAAACTTTGCAAAACTTGCACATGGTCAAAATAGGGCCTCCCAACTGTCCATATCTGAGGACTCGGCTATTCAAATAGTTTTACCCTCTGCAGAGGTAGCACGCTTTTCCCACATCCATCCGGCAACTCATCGTGTCAGCCACGTCCTGCCATACAAGGTGTATGCGAAGTTGAGTCACCGACCATAGCCTGTCCTTTGCTCATGCTAGTATCGGACCCTGCCGCTACGAAACTTTCCAACACAATTAACCCAGCCCATCGGAATCTAAGTGTGAGGACTCGTAGTTCTGCCCGGCGATTTATGGTGGAACCTTCAATCCTCTTTCTCCAATACACTCATGCCAACCCTGTTGGCGCAGTTCTCCTAAGAGGACTCGGGTCAGGGGGTAGTCCTCAGACCATCCCCTCATGGAACGGGGTCATCCCGTTGTTGAGGCATCCCATACTAATATGAGCAAACTATATGACTACGCCCTTTCCCATATGTGGGTAAATGTGGTCGCACAGGTTATCGGCTGGTCAACGTAAGTACAAGGACACAATGTGCTTTTATCCAAAAACCAATATTCTCCACTTCTCCACTTCAACACCGACATCTCGGTATTCCATAACCACACAAGTATTTTCAAAGAATTTTGAGTAAACAATATTTTTCCCATCCTATAATTTGAAAAGGAAATTCCAGCTAATATCTCCATATAGGGTGTCAAAATAATATACTTATATTTTGGAAAAGGGTTTTCAAAATCATAACTTTTGTGGCAAACACCACATAAATCACTTATGCTCTTTATAAGTAAAACATGTGAACCAAAATAGATGTATATAAATGCAAGCTCAGAGAATAGCTTGCCTGATTTCAGCATAATGCTCCTGGACTTCTCTTCATTGATCAAGAAATAAACTCTGATTCCTCTTCAATAAATCCTCTCCAAATACCACTCCGGTAGCGTTTATCTCTAGCGTCGCAAACATGAAAATAAAACAACACTCAATAAGCAACCAAACCCACAAGTGGTATACAAACAAGTAATCAAACCACAAACATAGCACTAATTCAATCAAGCAACAAACTAAAATCTACTCCGAGAACACTTCAGGGAAAACTGCCTTAATAACAAGCCTAGCACAACTTATTTACTAAAGCTATAGCAATCATAAATAAAAGATACTAGTTGAACTAAAAACAAACACTTAACCACAATCACCACACTTAGCTAGATGCTAACAAGAATTTAATCCAAACAAGCAAAACATCACATAACCACATGTTTAACTCTATGCTTAACAAAACTATTTACTTAACAAGCCCATTTACTCAGACAAAATTATAAAGGCATTATACTAGCAGGAGTATAACACCATACACATGCCCAAACAAGAGGGCACAAAGACATCCTCAATTAGAGGTAATTAACAAACATTTTTCCTAATCAGGAAATACTTCAGACAAAAGTTAAGCCATCAATTAATCTTTGTAATTCAAAATATCTCACCAAGCTAAGGTGGATACATTAACAAGATACTTAAGATAGTACTCAACTCAAGACCATCAAGTTTATCAAGCAATGAAAAACATATTACTCACACCAACATGTCTAACAAATACCACTAACAGTACTAACATATTATAACCTGCTAAACAATAATAACATGCAAGAAATAGTACCACAACAATCATTAACCAGCAAGGCATACATATTAAACACACACAATATTCTCATTTCAAAACAAACAAGCTTAACAAATTCCTAATTACTAGGAGAAAAGCTATATAGGGAATAAAACCCTAACAAACACATGACTCACAAATAGCTCTCCTAACATGCTAGTAGAATAAGGAAACATGTCATAACAGTGGATTACCACTCTACACATGCTAGGAAACATATTTATAACAAGGAAGTTATAACACAACAATTAATAAAGTCCTAATAAAAATAGGCAGAAAAGGCCTAAACTTTATAATTAGCACCATAGTCAATCAGTGACTCCTAAATTCAAACCAAGCTAGGGATATGTTCTCCTACACATATAGAAGACAAACCAATTGGATTTACTCCAAAAATCATCTCACAAAAATCTACAAAAATCACCAAAGAGCCACTGGTGTGTTTTCAAGAATGAATAGAACTTTTGTTTAAACTTCATTTGCATACAAGACCAATAGATCTGGAAAGGTATCACTTCAGGCTTTCCATAGAATTTTAGTTTGCAAATTTTGGAGTTATAAAACTCTAGATACTTAATATTTAGTGAAAAAGGTACTTTTTATCAGATTTAATCTAGACAACAACTAAAAATATTTTTTGCAAACAGCCAGTTCCACCTAATTAAGAAAACGCATAGTAACCCTACAAAATTTGAATCACTTCAATATCTATTACAGATCTACCACAATCGAATTAAACCTACACTGCAATTTTAGACAGGAAACTAAAACAATAAATAGATCTACTAAACAAAAACGACACGGGCCAGATCTGGAGCTGGGCCAAGCAGCACCGTGCTGGGCCGGCCCATTACGCTAGCGAAGTGGTACGGGGTCATCGTCTTCCTCTTGTCATGCACCGAGACGCGAGGTGATGAGCAGGGAGCACGGCGAGGGCGGCGCGGCGACTCCGGTGAACCTGAGAAGAAAGGGCGATGTCCATAAGCTAGCTTGCGAGGAGGGGATCCCAGGGAGACGAACATGGCGGGGAATGGTGTTCTATGCAGCTTGTGAGCTTCCTCAACGTTCGGCGGGCGGAGATGAAGAAGACGGCGATGCCCCGCTCGATTCGCAGCTTCCCGCGACGATTCCTTGGACGGGGATGGAGAGGAAGATAAGGCGGTGAAGATGGCAGTCTTCGATTTGCTCGGGGAGGCTCCAATCGCTGGCGATGCACGACGGCCTCCATGGGTAGGTTCGGTCTTGGAGGAGAGAAAACAGAGAGAGAGGGAGCAGGGGAGATGAGGGAGTGCTGGAGGGAGGGCAGAGGAGCGCCTGGGGGGCCTCCTTATCTTCTTCCTACGGCAGGAGCGGGAGGGGGGGGGTCCGGGCGGCGAGCGACGCCGAGTGAGAACGAGGAGCACGGCGCACTGGAGCCACAGGAAGAGGATCAAGATCTTGCAGAAAACCCCCTAGACTTCTTTTCCCATTTACATCTAGGTCCTTTTCTGCTTCTTTTATTTCCTTTTTAAAAACCAGTAGCTTTTAGGGATTTAATTGAGGCATTTAAACATTTAAGAAAAATCTGGAAATAATCATGTAGCCTCCCCACATCATGTAGAAGCTCCACAAAATTGGTGTTGCAAAATAAAAATGTTTTGAACAACATTGTTCATAGGTTTAAATAAGTTATTTTGATAAAACCAATTTGACAAATTGAATTATCTTTGTAATTTTGGAGATTAGTTATTTTGAGGAGAGAGTGATATGATAATGAGATGGTTATCATCTCATTCTTGGATTTTATAAGAAAAAATAATTGGTATAACAAAAATAGAGAAATAGGTAGAGAGGGAAATTAGATAAGATCATTTCTTTTAATCAAGAATTTATTTTGAGGGTGTGAGTAATCAATAGAGGTCTTGTTTTGTTTTCAAGCCACATTCCACATTTGTGATCAATGGGTTTTCAACTTAACACTCAAGTACATGGGTGTAATTATTCACCCAAGCAAACAATAAAACAAGAATTAACAATCATTTCAACCATAAGTCCAACAAGCAACAATCACAACCAAATCAACATCACAATCAAGACCACACAATCAATCCACAAGAATTAATCATGCCACCATTTCCATAATTAATATTACTATATTGTGAAATAGTGACCACACCCAATTATGACAAGATGATGTTTAGGAAATATCTCCACCCTAACTTAATAGTTTTCAAAAAGATTTAGAAAGGAATTATGTGGGTATATATTTCCACTAGTGTTATTTTCAAATGGAGTGAATATAAGAGTTTATAAAATGGGAGTTACATACAAATGCAAAATATCAAGGTTGAAAAATAGGTAGGAGATGTCATATAGATCTCCATAATCTGAAAACACATAATTTTGGAAATACTTTTACTTTCTCAAATAATGGGTATTGATTTTGGTTGTTGACAAACCAAGTATCATTGAAATGGAGTTGGCCAAAATAAGAATGGAAAAGAACATGGAATATTATTTTTGTCATGACATGATCACCAAAGTTAAATATATTTTTTATATTGGTTGGGTCTTATTTTTACTAGTCAAACAATTTAAACAACAAGTCACACTAGGTTCGGCATAGCAATGGGATGGAAAACACAATCATCAGTAAATATTTCAAAAAGTTTTTGTTGGTTCTAAATTTTGGTCTTGTAAAACTAAGTTTTTTCTTAGTTCCAAAATTTGGGATGTTACAGCTCTTCCCCCTTAAAAATAAATATCGTCCTCGAGATTTGCCCGGTGGTAACAGGGGAGTATGAGGGCACGGTTTTGGGCTGACTATACTTCCGAGGTCGTTGCCTCTTCAGTGAGGTCGCCATGTGAGATCTTGACAAATTGATGTTGCCAGGCTTTCTTTGTTGATAACTTCTGTGCTGAGTTCAGATACTTGACGATGGGGTTGTCTTGATGATCGAGACTGATGGATAGTCGTGGTTGCTGTTTCCAGATACCACAAGGCTAAGGCGCACAGAACTAATTATTAACACCTTCTGGTATACGTATTGCAGGTCTTCCCCCTGAAAAAGGGGGTTTGAAGGGTCATGTCGAAGGTTGCGTCTGGGGTTGACTTGGAGGCATTGTTCTTCTTGGGTAGCTTGACAATCTTCGTCTTGGGTGTCACGCCTTGGTGCTTGGGGTTGGTGCAGATATCACTTCCTGATATTTTCTCCTTACGAGGGTCACAGATGGGGCACGTTGTTCTCAGAACGCGTCAAGTCTACGTACTTGATTCTCTCTGGGTTCTGGTTAGTAGAGGGTTGTTTATAACTTCTAGTTGCGTCGGAGGTTGCTTGGGTTGACGTTGTCCACAGCAGGTGCTTCGTCGTTTGATTTTTCTGGGTATTCCATGGTGATTGGTCTTCATTCTTTGTCCTTCTTTAGCTAAGTAAGGGAGGGACTTCATTGGACTTCTTTGGTTCTTGATCTTCGCGAAGCTTTGGTAAGAATTTCAAGAGGTACATTCTAGGGTATCGAGCTTCCAGAGGAGTCTAAAAGTTAGTTCAAGTGTCCGGAGGTAGGTGGTTCAGTACGATGCTCAAAGAAGGTGCAAGGGTCACGTCTTCAGTTAGTCTTAAAAGTTAGAGAAAGAGCTTCATGTTGGCGATCGCTATTTGTGCTTTCTTGAATCCTCCTTCGGTGTGATTGGTCGAGGCAAGTTGAAAAGGATGATGGCTCGACAGGTAACGTTGATGGTGCTTGCTCCCTGGTTAACTTCATGTGGATGCCTTCGATGTTGGACGACTTCAGCCTTAATGATGGCGATCTTCTCACTACTAACTGTAGGTGATTCTTCGTCTGTCACCTCTTAATAGATCCTAGAAAATGTCAGTGAAGGACTTTCGCACCAGTTGTTTTTCAAACGGGTACCTTTTTCTTTCTTGTTTCGGAAATCATATCGTTGAGAAACACTATAAATTTCCATGTGACTTTCTTATTTAGAACTGAACATTTCTTAAGTTATACACTTGATTTAAGAAAATTATTATTGTCCTTCATTTAAGTTCCAACATCATTTGCCTCACCCTGCGGTGAAGACATCCACTAGTTCCAGCAAAGCTTTCCATTAGTTAGTTGTTATAAGAATGTGGGTGTCCTTTATGACATCGAGTTGCCTTAGTCATACAAGAAGAATTTGTTAACAAGGTAGCTAGTCTTGTCATCAAACCACTTTCATATTCCAGAGGCTGAGATGTACTTGATTATCTGACGTTCCGTTTATTTGTATATGACTCTCATTGTTGAGTATACAAAAGTGAATTGTTAACAAGTTCATGAGGCTTGTTACCAAACTACTTCTATATAACACGAACATTGGATTGTCACACTATTTCTAGAGAGATTAAGAATAACAGATTCTGATATAAGTGTTTCCAAATACTCAATGATAGTCTGGTATATTACTTCTTTGCCAACCTAAAATTTTTCTCTTCAATGTCTTTTTGTCGTAGTTCCTCCTTCTTGTGGTCTCTGAGCTCGAATCGTCTCATAACAACTCTTATACACTCCTTGAGTTCCTCTAGTTACCAATCCTAAATGAGTCTCCTTATGTCTTCGTTTCTTGTCAAGGCTTGCAGACCCGAAAGGTTAGTTGGTACCATCGTGGATGTGGGTCAGATGTTAATCTAAAGTTAGATACGATAAATTAGTGTAGTATTTTTATAATTTCACAAGTTAATTTTTGCGAGCTAAGGCTCGTGTCTTCACGAGGTTGCCGTAAAATTGCAGTTTCTTCGAGATCTTGACACACTTGCTCCAGACGGTGCATGAGGTCAATGTCTGACTTGCCGGTTAGGTTGCAAAAATCTCAAGCTATTTGGTTAAAGATCGGGGGTCTTTTATATCTTGCGGAACTGTTAGTTCTTATCGGGAAATGGTTTAGATGAGAGGGGAAATATCTTAAAGATTTTTCTAGGCGGGTTTACATCTGCAACAAGGTGCAACTATGGCGAAGCGGTCAAAATTAGTTTCTTTTTAGGTGGCAAAAAGGAGTTTTACAAAAATAGAATTTTGGGATTACTTTGTGTTGCCGTCAAGGCGTGATTGTGAACACACAAGAAAAACAACACACAAACGGAGAACTCACAACAAACAACACATAAGCAGAGTACACACAAGCAAAGACACACAAGGTACGTCTAGTACCAAAGGACGTCTAATACTCGTGGTAGTCGGGTAGTACACCAAGGTTCCTATCAGGTTTATCCTATGGCCTCGGTTATAACATGGTTGGTGAAGTCTTCACTTTGTCGCCTTAGGCTTCAGCTGGAGATATTGAGATTGTCGAAGTTGCAACTTGAGTAGAATTGTTGATATTGAGTTGAGGTCTTCGAGGTCTCTTGCTTTGTTGATACTGACGATCTTGGTATTTGCAGATCAATCACCTTGATGTTGAATGTTGAATTTGAGACGAAAGCTTCTCCTTGTGGGTGCTAGCTAATTAGGTCTCCCTTGAGTTCATCGTCGAGTATTTTGAACGGGTAAGAGGAAGTAGAGAAATCCTTGGAAAATCTTAAATAAAGGGATAAGACCTCAAATATTTGAGAAGGTGAGAAGAGTGGAAGCTATTTTCTTGGGCTTCCTTTGATAAAAATCTGTTTTTTGTTAACAATATTTTTAACAAAATATTTCCTTTCCTAACTAACGTCATGCTAACTAAGGTTCTCCTACAGTCAACGGAAGCTCTGATACCAAGTCTGTGAGGACCCCGGATTAGCTATCCGAGATACTCGTTATGTTTCCTGCAACAATCCCATGATCAGTCTGTTGTTGCACATAACACGAATTGGTATCACAGAACACCCATAAATACTGAACGATCTTTCTTACTTGATTGAAGCCATAACTTCAACAGGTACTTGCAGCGGAAATCTCCAAAACAACGTGGAGCCCAAGTCATTTGCCAACCCTACAGGCAGTTGACTGGGAAGCGCCCTAGTTCGCATTGACGTCGGTGAATGCCCTTTTTCTCTTCAAACTGCTCCCCTTCAAATATCTGGCTAAGACAATAGCCAGGGACGAAACCAATATGAGTACATTTGAATGTACTTGCAAACTACCCCCGGAATGAGCATGCACTACTCTTTTCATTGTTTAAATAAAACTGCGTTTGCTTTGAAAACTCTATCCTTGTTGAAAAGAGAAGGATAGACTTTTGTTTAATAAAACTTTGTTTTGAAATCCCTATAACTTTATTTGGAAAAGAAAGAAGGCTTTAGAACTTTTTCCCATAAATCTGTCGTTTGTAAGAAGTCTCTTTTAAAACTTTTTCCCGAAAATATATCTTTGTTGAAAAAGAAAGAAGTCTCTTTTATAAATATTTTCCCGAAAAATCACCATTTTGTTTTATTTCCCCAAAACTACTCCTTTTTCAACCATAGCCCTTCATGGTCAAATCATTTTCCACTTTCAAATCAAAAACTCTGCACTTCTCGACCATAGCCCGTCATGGTCCTCCTCTTTTCCCGCAACCTCATACCAGCCCGTCGGTAGAGTTGCAGATACAACACATCTCCATTTTATTTTCAAATCTCAAAACTTTGCAAAACTTGCACATGGTCAAAGTAGGGCCTCCAACTGTCCATATCCGAGGACTCGGCTATTCAAATAGTTTTACCCTCTGCAGAGGTAGCACGCTTTTCCAACATCCATCCGGCAACTCATCGTTTCAGCCACGTCCCGCCATACAAGGTGTATGTGAAGTTGAGTCACCGACCATAGCCTGTCCTTTGCTCATGCTAGTATCGGACCCTGCCGCTACGAAACTTTCCAACACACTTAACCCAGCCCGTCGGAATCTAAGTGTGAGGACTCGTAGTTCTGCCCGGCGATTTATGGTGGAACCTTCAATCCTCTTTCTCCAATACACTCATACCAACCTGTTGGCAGACTTCTCTTAAGAGGACGCGGGTCAGGGGGTAGGTCCTCAGACCATCCCCTCATGGAACGGGGTCATCCCCGTTGTTGAGGCATCCCATACTAATATGAGCAAACTATATGACTACGCCCTTTCCATATGTGGGTAAATGTGGTCGCACATGTTATCGGCTATTCAACCTAAGTACAAGGACAAAATGTGCTTTTTATCCAAAAAACCAACATTCTCCACTTCTCCACTTCAACACCGACATCTCGGTATTCCATAACCACACAACTATTTTCAAAGGAGTTTTGAGTAAACAATATTTTTCCCATCCTATAGTTTGAAAAGGAAATTCTAGCTAATATCTCCATATAGGGTGTCAAAATAATATACTTATATTTTGGAAAAGGGTTTTCAAAATCATATCTTTTGTGGCAAACACCACATAAATCACTTATGCTCTTTATAAGTAAAACATGTGAACCAAATAGATGTATATAAATGCAAGCTCAGAGAATAGCTTGCCTGATTTCAGCATAATGCTCCTGGACTTCTCTTCATTGATCAAGAAATAAACTCTGATTCTCTTCAATAAATCCTCTCCAAATACCACTCCGGTAGCGTTTATCTCTAGCGCCGCAAACATGAAAAATAAAACTACACTCAATAAGCAACCAAACCACCAGTGGTATACAAACAAGTAATCAAACCACAAACATAGCACTAATTCAATCAAGCAACAAACTAAAATCTACTCCGAGAACACTTCAGGGAAAACTGCCTTAATAACAAGCCTAGCACAACTTATTTACTAAAGCTATAGCAATCATAAATAAAAGATACTGGTTGAACTAAAAACAAACACTTAACCACAATCACCACACTTAACTAAAAAACAAGCTAAGGTGGATACATTAACAAGATACTTAAGATAGTACTCAACTCAAGACCATCAAGTTTATCAAGCAATGAAAACATATTACTCACACCAACATGTCTAACAAATACCACTAACAGTACTAACATATTATAACTGCTAAACAATAATAACATCCAAGAAATAGTACCACAACAATCATTAACCAGCAAGGCATACATGTTAAACACACACAATATTCATTTCAAAACAAACAAAGCTTAACAAATTCCTAATTATACTAGGAGAAAAGCTATATAGGGAATAAAACCCTAACAAACACATGACTCACAAATAGCTCTCCTAACATGCTAGTAGAATAAGGAAACATGTCACAACAGTGGATTACACTCTACACATGCTAGGAAACATATTTATAACAAGGAAGTTATAACACAACAATTAATAAAAGTCCTAATAAAAATAGGCAGAAAAGGCCTAAACTTTATAATAGCACCACAGTCAATCAGTGACTCCTAAATTCAAACGAAGCTAGGGATATGTTCTCCTACACATATAGAAGACAAACCAATTGGATTTACTCCAAAATCATCTCACAAAAATCTACAAAAATCACCAAAGCCCACTTGTGTGTTTTCAAGAATGAATAGAACTTTTGTTTAGACTTCAATTGCATACAAGACCAACAGATCTAGAAAGGTATCACTTCAGGCTTTCCATAGAATTTTAGTTTGCAATTTTGGAGTTATAAAACTCTAGATACTTAATATTTAGTGAAAAAGGTACTTTTTATCAGATTTAATCTAGACAACAACTAAAAAATATTTTTGCAAACAGCCAGTTCCACCTAATTAAGAAAACACATAGTAACCCTACAAAAATTTGAATCACTTCAATATCTATCACAGATCTACCACAATCGAATTAAACCTACACTGCAATTTAGACAGGAAAAAACAAAAATATAGATCTACTAAACAAAAATGACACGGGCCAGATCTGGAGCTGGCCAAGCAGCACCGTGCTGGGCTGGCCCATTGCGCTGGCGAAAGTGGTACGGGGTCATCGTCTTCCTCTTGTCACGCACCGAGACGCGAGGTGACGAGCTGGGAGCACGGCGAGGACGGCGCGGCGACTCCGGTGAAACCTGAGAAGAAAGGGCGATGTCCATAAGCTAGCTTGCGAGGAGGGGATCCCAGGGAGACGAACATGGCGGGGAATGGTGGTCTATGTAGCTCGTGAGCTTCCTTGACGTTCGGCGGCCGGAGATGAAGAACACGGCGAGCCCCGCTCGATTCGCAGCTTCCCAGCGACGATTCCTTGGACGGGGATGGAGAGGAAGATCAGGCGGTGAAGATGGCAGTCTTCGATTTGCTCGGGGAGGCTCCAATCGCTGGCGATGCATGACGACCTCCATGGGTAGGGTTCGGTCTTGGAGGAGAGAAAACAGAGAGAAGGGGCAGGGGAGATGAGGGAGTGCTGGAGGGAGGGCAAAGGAGCGCCTGGGGGGCCTCCTTATCTTCTTCCTGCGGCAGGAGCGGGAGGGGGGGTCCGGGCG